>BPLQ01007881.1:915-12184 GCA_021605075.1 Caerostris darwini | reverse complement strand
GAAATGCTTGGAATCTTTGTTGTCAACATAAAATACTTCAATACCTGAACTAATAAGTAAAATGAGTCGTTATTAAAAGTAACGGCTTCTAATTGTTCTAGAACATTATATTAATCGAATTAAACAGCGTAATTAACCTAGGCCAGGGGTCGGCAACCTTTCGAATCGGAAGAGCCAAAAATAGCAATTTACAAAATTTCAAAGTCTTAAAGAGAAGCAAAATTTTTTCTTGCCAACAATAAATAACAGGTGGACTGAAAAGTTCATAGGCTGACACATAGATGGCGCTGCTAGTATTAAATCCATATGACTTTTAGTTAGCCCCAACCTTCAAAAGACACGTGTTTAAATTTGATAATTGTTGCGCTATTAGTATGTGAGTTATAGCATTTTTAGTGTTCATCACGTGCAGTCTACTCGGCTGACTGTCGATTGGACTCCGGTGTGAAATGATGGAGCCATGTTTCATCCATTGTCCCATATCGACGCAAAAATTCGGGTTTATTACTATTGAACAGCTCCAAACACTGCTTAGAATCCTCAATTGGTTGTTGTTTTTGGTCGATTGTGAGAGCGCGCCACCCACTTAGAACAGAGCTTTTGCATATCCAAATATTCATTCACGATAGGTCCAACACGTTCCTTTGATATCTTTAGGGTCTCAGCTATTTCAATCAATTTCACTTTACGGTTATCAGAAATTGTTTTGTGGACTTTTTTGATGTTTTCGTCGGTAACAGCCTCTTTGGGGCGTCCACTGCGTGCATCATCGTCGGTGCTCATTTCGCCTCGTTTAAATTTAGCAAACCACTTCTCTATGGTTGATTTTTCTGGTGCATAGTCCGAATAATGTTTATCAAGCCAAGCCTTGGCTTCAATAGTATTTTTTTTCGCCAAAAAACAATGCTTTATTAAAACGTGAAATTCCTTTTTATCCATTTTTTCAAACTAACTAAAGTTGCTTCTCTAAAAAGGCTATAACTCACATACTAATAGTGCAACAGCTGTCAAATTTATACACGTGTCTTTTGAAGGTTAGTGCTAACTAAAAATCATATGAATTTAATACTAGTAGCGCCGATTTAATAATACTAGCCCACCTGTTAGTACTTGCATAAATAAAGTTTTTTGATAAAAAAAAAAACTAATCTATTTATTCATAAGAAAACATATCTATTTATTCATTATTAGATAATTACTTATTATTTAAGTAAAAAATTAAAACAAAACGTTTACTTACAACACTAACTTGTACTTCAATAACAAACAATTGAACAAACAAATTCAATGGGAGCGATGGTTTTGCATAGTTATTCAAGTAGAAAATTTAAACTTTACTAAACAATGTAATTTGTATTTTAAAATAAAAAAAACAATAACATACATTTGAGCAAACAAATTCAATGGGAGAATTGGCTTTGCATGGTTTTAGAAAGTTTGGATAAATTTGGCTCATAACTTGTTGCTTTAAGTTTCAAACACGCCTCTAAATTTTCATTTGTTAGTTGACTTCTTACTTTACTTTCAATTATATTCATGCGAGAGAACGCTTGCTCGCACGAATATGTTGATCCGAAGATAGTCAGCACTCCAAATGCCAACTTCTTCACCTCACTGTAGCAATCTGGAAGACTGTTCCATGCGTCGAATATAAGTGCCTCAACTGGCGGCATTTCTTTTAAAGTTGTCCACTTTTGTTGCATTACGTACATACATTTCTGGACCTCCAACTCTTCCAACTTGCTTTTCAACTCTGTAAATTTTCCACTCCACAAAGCTTTACTTTTTAAATCGATCAATTGCATTTCAAGAGATCCAGTATCAATTCCAAATGGCTCAATGTGGATTTCGTTACTATTTGTGTTGTGAGGATTTACTATGAATGCTAGAGTGGTTTTGTTGGTTTTGAATTGCTCAAATCTCTCAGCAAATTCATCTTTAATTTTTTTTATAACTGTGCTGAAGTACCTCGGGTCAACAGTTGCACTAGTTTTATCACGATATTGCTTTAGAAATTGAAAATGAAGTAATATACCGCTCTGAATATCTTCTGCAAAAAGAATTAATTTTTCTTCAAAACAAACCAATTCTTCTACCAAAACATAGTCTGGGTTTCCCTTTCCTTGCAGTTTTAGATTCAGCTCATTTAATTTCGCTGTGATATCCACCATAAAGCAACCATTTGCCGTTCTCTAACTCAGGGTGATTAATGCCTTTTTTATTTAGGAATGTATTTATTTCATTCAAGCACAAAGCAAAACATTTCAACACCTTACCTTTGGAAGAAGGAGGTCGGAATACCGAGTCTCCATTTCGTTTAAGAATTATTTAAACTGACGATGGTAGAGTGCTTTTGACAAGATGCTGTTAACAATCTTGATTACCAAATTCATGACCTCAACTATTTCTGTCGGAAATGTTTGGGCACAAAGCGCTTCTTGGTGTATTATGTAGTGAAACGTAAGAATTTCGTAGTTTATTTTGCTCTGAAGAATCGTTGTTGCCCCTTTATTTTTTCTTGTCATACTTCTGGCTCCATCAGTTGCTATTGTAACGATTTTATTTAAATTGATCTTATTGTCTTCAAGGCATTTTTGCACGGCATTCGCTATATCTTCCCGTCTAGTTTGTCCCGAGAGCGGTAGCAATCCTAGAAGTTCTTCTTTTGGACCTTGGGAAGACATATACCTGACAAAAAGGGCAACATGTACCGTGTCTTTTATGTCGCAAGACCCATGTATAGCCAGTGATAAGGCAGAAGAAAGTTGAATATCTTCCACCAAATATGTTACATTTGAAGATATTTTAGCTATTCTATCTTGTACTGTTTTAGCGGATAGTGGCCAATCTTTGATTTTTTCCAAGATTTCTGGTTTGTTTTCGAAATCACGAAATATTTCTTCAGATTCTTTGTTAATCGATTCAGAACGATTTTAAAATGTTTATTTATTTATTTTTTTTGATAAAATAAATAATATTTGCCTATGGAACTAAAGAGCCGCAGTTTCACATCCAAAGAGCCACATGCGGCTCGCGAGCAGCAGGTTGCCGACCCCTGACCTAGGCCAATCAGGCAAAAGAAAAAAATCTTGGTTACCGCATTTTACTATTTTCGTAAACTTGGCGGCTACAGAAAGTCGCCAAATTTCAATGGCCCCTACTTTGTGATTTGGCCCAGGTATGCTAATCAGTCTACATGTCAATATGCACATAAAATTTAAACTATTTAATATTTGAATTTTTCTAAAATGGCAAAGTAGAAAAATATTTATGAGTCATTTTAATTTTACATAAATTAATGTGAGAGGAATAATTAATTATTTTTTCTCATAATTTACTTACACTGATTGTATAAAATTCATATCTATGAAAATAATCCTTTCTTAAGGAGGATTATATAACTTGTATTTGTTATATGGAAAATAAATAACTTCAGACGGATAATTCAAACGGTTTTGAATGGTAATGCCGATTTTTCTCAAAAGGCTTGGGAAAGCTTTTTAAGTGTCGAAAGTATGCTCAAGAGAATTAATTAAATTTGGTCACAAAAGGATTCTTATATGCAATAACCAAAATCATTATGGAAATATATTTTTTGACAAAGATTTATACACTTGGGTCATAACTTTGTGCGACCATTTCTTATTCAAATTTACTAAGAAAATATGGCGAAATCGCAAATAGGGGTACGATTTTTTTGTGGCGCTAATTGGGCGATAAGTCTGCCAAATGTGGTAATACGGTTTACCTATACTGTTTACAATCTACTACACTGGGCAACCAGTTAATTGGCGCAGTTTGGCGAAAATATTTTTTGACGCCAAATTTCAACTACCTCTATTCTGCGATTTTACCAAAATATCATGCTAAATTATATTTATAATACTAAATCATTAAATAAATATTTATAACATCACTATTTTTTGATACTACTAAAGCTATGTCATAAAATTGTATTTAGACTTGTTTTAAAAGTAATAACCTTGTTTTATAAGTAATAAAGTAGTAACCTATTAGTCTTCACTTTATTATATAATTAAATAAAATGCAATGCATATGTAATACATATAATATGTATGTGAGTGTGTAATTTATAAATATATGATATTATTTATTCAAAAATATAATTAAAAATTTATCAAAAATATAAGAAAATATAATTAAAATTGAATTAAAAATTTAAAAAATTAATTATTTATTTAAAATATATCAATGATATTGATCTATTGTTTATTCTCCTTACGACTGTCAAATTGTTTCCTTACTTTGAGTAACAATTTTCACTTTTTGCAAAAATTGGTTACATCTAATTTTAGATGTAATTTTAAAAATAAGTATAACGATTTTGCTTTTGGAAATCGAAATAAATAAGTAAATATGCATTTTAAAATATTACTTTATATAAAATATAATTTAACTTTTTTTACTTGATCATGTGATACGTTTGAATTTAAATAAATATATTATTTTTTACTTCTATACATTTAAAATAATTCATATTTCAAATAATAGCTTATTTAATGCAAATTTATCATGCTACTAAAAAGATTTAGATAACAAAGTATTACTTTTCAATTGATTAATTATATTATTTCAAGAAAACTATTAAAAATCGATCCCCCAGATGCTACCGTACCCCCAGATGCCCAGATTCTACCGTACGTTCTATCACCTCTTCTCCTGCCCAGCAGATCGATTGCTCTAAAATAATTGGGGATATGATGAAGTACATCCAGCAGGGAATGGACCCGCAGACCCTCGTCTCAGTGTTCGAGATGAGCCTTCACAGACTCCGCAACGAGACTGATCACCACTCCAGGGCATTGATCATATTCAAGGCCTATGTTGACATCCAGACTGGTAGATTTTAATGTTCAACACCAACTTGCACCTTCTCAGGATTGCCACCTGGAACGCAAATGGATTGCGTTCCAAAATCAACGAGGTAAGAGAATTTACTTCTGAGTATAACCTTGCTGTTCTTTTGGTCCAGGAAACTAAATTAAGACCTGGAGAGACTCCACTGATCGCAAATTATCGATTCTATCGCGTTGATAGAATCAACCAAAATTCTAATGTAAGCGGAGGCACCTGCATTTATGTTAAAAGAAGCATCAGGCACCATGAACTATCTGCTCCGCTCCTTAATTGGGCCGAGGTAGCCATGATTCAAATTAATCTTAATGATTTTCCCCCCATCATCATCGCTTCGACTTACGTCGCACCTCACAACTCAAGTGGATACCCGGTGGAGGACATAGACAGGATTCTGAAATCTGGACCTAATGTGATTTTAGCTGGCGACCTGAACGCTTTCCACTCTAGTTGGAATATCGGACGTTCAAACCAAAATGGTTTTAAATTGAACAAGTATCTGAAATTACAAAGAGGATTGGATTGAAAGTCGTTGCCGCCTCCCCCCCTACACCAACTAACTAATATTATTAACATTAATATTATTAGAAACCGCGCAAAAATATAACTTAATATTATTTGAAACCACGCGAGCAATGTCCTTGATTATGGCATTTTTAAATTTGTTCCTTTTAATTGTGAAGTAGAGGTGATCAACGAACTTGATCCTTGAAACCAGCATAGAATCACTGAAAGGTCCGGATCAGCTTTTGACCAATTGGGAGGACTTCAGCTACGTGCTAAGCACTAAGCCCCTCCCACCTTTGCATTTAAGCGAACCCACTGACGCCGGTCGGCTCATTTCAGGCTTAGAACTCTCACTGCAAGGATCTCTCAGAGACTCATCTAAACCTAGATTTAAACCTCCACCTGTTAGGTTTCCAAGCGAGCTTAAAAACGAAATTAAATATAGAAATGCACTACATCGGTTCTGGCAAGAGTCTAGAGATCCAAACGCCAGAGCTGATTATTTTAGACAAATTGCAATAGTAAGACTGATGACTAAAAAATTCTCGCAGCAACGATGGGAACATTCCATAGAGGCCATGACGCATCAAACAACATTATTTAGACGAACATCTTTGTTGCGTAAACCTTTTACCAACATCCCACCACTAATACGCTCCAATGGATCTTTTGCTTATGCACCGGAGGAGAAAGCCGAGCTTTTAGCTGACAGCCTACAAGATCAATTTGAAACGAACCACGACGTCGAAGTTCCCATTTTCTTCATACGCACCAACACTGAAGTAGCAGACTTCCTTCAACAACGACACGTAAATGATATTAGTCAGGTCAGCCCAGCTGAAGTTTGTGAATTTATTAGGAAAATTAAACCCAATAAGTCTCCTGGGACTGATCGCATTAGCAATCGCATGCTTAAGTCGTTATCATACACCTATGTGATACTGATCACTTATCTGATTAATTTCTTAATCAATAAGTGTTATTTTCCTCAGAGCTGGAAAACTGCCGTAGTAATTCCTATTCCAAAACCTGATAGTAATAGGGCCTACTCCCAAAATTACCGTCCAATCTCACTACTCAGTGGAGTGAGTAAAATAATCGAATATACGATTCTTAAACGCCTGGATCAGCACTGCACAAATCATAATATCCTCATTCCTGAGCAATTTCGGTTCAGAACTCAATTCAGTACTTCTCACCAGCTCTTACGTGTTGACGAGCTGATCCATGATGGCTTTATCAATCGCAAATCTACGGGAATATTATTTCTGGACGTAGCCAAAGCCTTCGATACAATTTGGCATAATGGATTATTACTCAAGCTCATGCGACTTGAATTTTCACCCCAGTTTATTAAAATTATTCACTCGTATCTCACTTTGAATAATTTCAGAGTGCGAGTGGGAGGGATCATCTCTAGCGATCATCCAATCAGGAACGGGGTCCTGATTGGATGCTGTTCACTGCTCTGTCCTAGATTGTTTCTAATCTCTGTGAACGACATTCCTAAGCCAGAGTTCTGTAAACTGACCATGTTCGCAGATGACACAGCGATAATTGCACAGCACAAAACACCAAACTCCGTCGTTGCTCTGCTAAATAATTATATTCCTCGCTTGGAAAGTTGGTTGACCACCTGGAAGATTAAAGCTAATCCTACCAAAAGTGCCTCCTATTTACACGTAAAAATAACATAGATTCTCATTTGAATGTCCCCCTTTTCGGCCAGCCAGTCCCCTGGGTTACTGAGTACAAGTACCTGGGGTTAATATTTGATTAAAATTATCTTTTAGCACCCATTTTGCCAAAGTAGTTGCTAAAGCAACTGCTGCTAGCGTTAAGCTAAAAAGCCTAATTTCTCGAAAGAGCAGGCTTGCGATCCGACACAAGGTTTTACTCTATAAATCTATCCTTCGACCAATTCTCTGTTATGGATGTCCTATTTGGGCGTCCTCCTCAATCGCAAATCTTAAGAAGCTGCAAGTTTTTCAAAATAAGCAGATAGCTATGATAATCAACGCCCCGTGGTTTGTTCGAAGGAAACAACTCCACAGAGATCTAGATATTGATCCTATTATGGACTATATTTTCAAAATTTCGAAATCATTTCACTCCAAATGCCCTCAGATCCACAACGAAGCGATCAGGCAAATACCTGTATATCATCCAGGTGTGGCTAGCTCCAGGAAGAGACCCCGAGCTATCTATGATGCTCACTGGGAATCTTTCCCGGCATTGAAAAGGCGTTGTGGAATTTATTCTGCAACTGCCGATTCTACCGCTGTTGCTGTTGTCTAGTCAATCCGATCACTTCAAGCGAATCTGAGCTGCAATCTTTGGCATTTTAATTTTAATTTTAATTATTTGCTACGATGTGCACCTTAAGTTGGAACATGGCTATCTATAAATTTTTATATTTTAAATAGTTTTCTATTTTTAATTTTGGCTCTTTAAATTTTTAAGTACTTTTGCATCTTTCAAATTGTTTAAGTTCATCTATTACTAAATTTTGTATTACTTAACAGCTTCCTAGCTGAGATAGGTTAAATAATTTATTTTGTTTATCTTCCAAATACCTACAGTTAACTTTTAAATTGTTGATTATTTTAATTTCTAAAACTTTTATTGCTTTAACTTTTAATCTCCCAAATTCAATAGCAAATAACTCTGTTCTGGATGTCACGTACTCTAGCAGAATTGTTTACTAAATTGTTACATAAAAAAGATGTGCTTTTCCTGACTTTTGTCAGGTTTACAAGTTTTGTTCACCAACAGACTGATGGCGCCATCTGTCGGCGAGCCAGTCAGTCAAATAGTATTTGACGATTTTATTTTGTATGTTTTATTTACTGGTTTTTAGTTATGTACAACTGCTTTTAATTCCTTTATTCTATATTTTTCTTAGCTTTTAATTTTTAATTTTAACTTTAACCTTGTATCTTTTTTTTTGGGCATCGTCAATGGACTCCTAATTGTACATATAGCTTTAGCTTTTTCGATCTCTTGCTATAATTGTTCTCAAGCAAGAGATGTTTTTCCTAAATTTTTAATTGTTTTATTTTTATTTATTAACATTCTTTAATTGAAGCAAATTCATATTGTGCAAATATTTTAACTAACTTAAGATGTGGAGGTATTGTGGCTCTTAAAACCACCTAGGAACTCCGTAACAGGGTACGCCCGTTGCCCATTAAAAATCGATACTATTTTTCAGATAAAAATTTTCAATATTTAAAATTCTGAAAAATTCAAAAGTGCACGAAGGATAAAGAAAAATTACTTGTCTTCGAAAATAAAACAAGATGTGTTAACAAAAATTATCGTTTGGACTTTGAGCTGAGCGGTCGTGTTTTTTTTCCTCTCCCTCAAATCTGTTTGTTTTTTAATGTTTCTCCTCATTGGTATGTGATTTTTTCCTCTCTTATTCTGTCTTAATCTCATTATTACCTTTCTCTATTTGATTTCTTTGGTTCTATGTTATTATTTTGTTGTATGAAATGAGCAGCTAAATTCTAGAATTCTTTTTTAGAACTTTTAGCTAAATTCTAGAATTCTTTTTTTTTTCTTCTGTATTTTACTGTGTAGGCGCAGAATTGTTCGGGCTTTTTTTTAGCTACGAGCGTTTCTCACTGCCTTTACTCAGTAAAGTGCATATTTATTTTCTGTTTTAGTCAGTAGTTTCTTTAAATTTTTGGTTTTGTTTATTTTATTTTATTATGGCTGTTGTCGAAGGAGTTTCGCTCTCCTCAAACAGCACAACCATGTCTCTCTCCCCTGCTGACCAATCAACCAGTATGCTTCATTTGATTGACGTTAATACTAACCCGACAGCGTTTAACTTTATTCAAGAAATTGATCAACTTAATATTAGCATTAACAATTTTTCTTCATTCATTGAGTGCAAAAACCTCAATGATCATCTGAACAACATTGAAAATTGCTTAAAAATTGAACCACAAATACCTAATTTAGATCTTTTTATACAACTTACGCTTTCTAATATTACCAATAAAAACTTAAGGAAGCAAATGAGTCTGATCTTGCTGAAACTCAATGATTCAAACTACTCGGTAACTACTCCTACTAAAAAGAAAAAACTTAAGATCACACAAAAGCAAAGAAAAAATTTAGCTAAACGGCCTAATACCAGTGATCCCACTGTTATCAAGTTATCTTCCAAATTTGCTTGCCTTAACCCCGATGAAAGTCTTGGTCCTAGTGATGCAGACAACATACCTCCTGCTAAAATTGAAGACATTTCAAAAAATGTTGATAAATTACATCTGGACGAAAACAGTATGGACACAGATCTCACTAATGACCATAATATTGCTTCTTCTTGTCCTGCACCCCATACTACTAAATATGTTCCTCCAATTATAATTGACAACATACAAAATTCTACTGAAATTCTTAAGAACTTCAACCAGATTACAAATTCAAAGATTGAAGGACGCCTTTCTGGAGGTAAATTAAAAGTTTTTCCAACCACACCTGATGACTACAGATCCATACGGAAGCAAATTGATCACCTGAAACTTAAAAGTCATACATTTGAATTGCCCCAAGAAAAGCAACTTAAAGTTGTAATTCGCGGACTGCCTTCAGATCTCCCAATTGATGTCATCATGCAGGAACTCCAAATTCGCAACTTTCATCCTGAATTCATAACTCCACTTCGTAATCGTGCTGGTACCGGCAATCTACCTCTGTACCTAATAGTTCTACCAAAAAATGAACAAAATAAAAGAATTTTCGACCTATCCACCTTATATTACTTTAGGGTCAAAGTTGAACCCCTCAGAAGAAAATCAGGACCCAACCAATGCTATAAATGTCAAGAATTCTATCATCATAGCAAATTCTGTACAAGAGACCCTCGATGCCTCAAATGTGCTGGACCTCATGCCACCAAAGAATGCACCAAAAGGCCAGATGAAGCTCCCAAATGCGCCCTTTGCTCTGGAGAGCATACTGCAAATTTCTCGGGTTGTCCTAAAAACCCTGCTAATTTCACTCCTGCTCCTCCCCCGAAGGTCAACGCTTGGACGGAGAGACTTAAAAAACAAGCACAACAAATGAAGCCTGAGAACTCCAACCAATTGTCTCTTCCCGCACATCAGAAGGCTTCTCTAACTCTTCCTCCTTCTTCAGATGACTTTCCAACTCTTCCTACCCAGACCTCTCACCATACTACTTCTTCCAATACTCTGCAGGCTTCAACGGAAACGCCTCCAATTCCACTCATTCTGCAACAATTAGTTGGGGTACTTTCAAACCTTTCTGTTTCAATAACTGCTCTTCAAAATCAACCAGTCAATAACATTCAATAGATCGACCAATAATTCTATCTTATGCGTGACTTGGAACTCCAATAGTCTGAAAGGAAAAATTAATGAATTACAAAATTTTATATCTGAAAATAAACCTCATGTAATTGCTCTCCAAGAACAAATTAATTGATAAATTTAACTATGCTGTTACTTCTGCTATCAACCTTGCTAGCAAATCTAAAGAACTCAGTACACCACACCAAAAACTTCCGACTGAAATCACCTCTAAAATTGCGGAAAAAAACAGAATTCGAAAATTATGGCAAGATACCAGGTTTCCTCCGTTCAAGCAATCCGTCAACAAGCTTCAAAAAGAAATAAAGCAAATGATTCACAAATTAAAAAATGACAGATGGAATGAATTTTTATTAGGCCTAAATCCAGAAGATAATTCTCTCTTCAAAATTAACAAACATTTTACCAAAAAATATCCCAAAATTCCTCCACTGGTTGGATACTCAGGTCTTATATTCTCATCTTCTGATAAAGCGAACTCTTTTGCTGAAAACCTTGAACTCTCCTTTCAAGAAAACACTGAACCTTGCGATTACTCA
>BPLQ01007879.1:0-105347 GCA_021605075.1 Caerostris darwini | reverse complement strand
TAAAGTCTTTATTTTAAAAGCAATATTCATGTATTTTTCACATATATTGTGTTTAGTACCTGTACTACTGTGTACCTGACTACTGTGCCCAAAAAGTAAGATCTTATTTTTTTTTTTTTTTTTCAAAAAACTTTTTATTTATTCTTCCAAATTTATTTCTTCGCCTTCAAAGTAATCCCCTCCGGACACAATGCACTTATTCCACTTTTTTTGTCCAATCCTCAATGCATATTAAGAAGTCATTGGCAGGAATGGCCTTCAAAGTGCGCGGCGATTCACGTTGAATATCTTCAATCTACGCAATATGTTAAACATTTAGAATTAGATGAAATTTTTTTATGAAGATTCTAATTATTTTATTAAGTGTTGAATAAAAAGTATTGAAAGCAAAATCAATATAAAAAAAAATAGTTAATATTTAACATTTATTTATTTTAGTGATTTATTCTTTCATTTATTCATTCTAAAATTTTCATTTCGATCGATTGTTAATTACTTTATTCAAAATTGATAGAAAACATAAAACATTATAAATCCTCTTTTTGTAACAAGATCAATTTCAAAAATAACATTTGTTCATCTATATACGACATCATTTAGTAATTACATATTTATTATGAAATAATCACCAAGTTATCCAAAAAAATCGCAGCTTGGTATTCAGATGATAATTCAAAACACATTCTGTGAAACAAAGGAGATTTAATCAAACGCCATTTTTTTTTTCGTCCTTTGTTTAAATTCCCTGTACCGTATCACAGAATGACAATAAAACCAAATCAGTAAAAGGCCCATTAGAAGGTTGGGTAGATTAAAAGTCCCATTGAGCCTATCTTAAACTCATTTCTTATCAATAAAACTTTTAATTGAAGAAAAAAGGAATTGAATGTAGATGTTTAATTTTGCAAATGTTTACAGTTGCCTAATGATTTAGCGCCAGAAACCTAATTGCATTTTTCTATTAATCTATAGCATAGGCATAAGCGAAAAATAACCCATTGCAAATTGAAAATTACTACAGCAGGGAGAAAAAAAAAAGAATCTACTGTACGTTTCTTTAAGACAAGGAGAGAGAGAGATATTTTTTTAATCTTTTCGAAAAAAGTTAATTAAAGTTTTTCGAATATGTTTCTTCTCTTAATATTGTCACATTTCGATTTTTTTCTGTTTTTAATTTTCAGTTTCATGTTTCATTATAAAATATCTTATTTCGATTACGTTTTTAATTTTAGTTGTTTGGGATCGGAACACTTAAAGTGCAAAGGATATTGCTTTTAATGCATATTTTATTGAAAGTAACTTCTTGTTTCTTTTTTTATTTCTTTTATAATCGTATAATTTTTATATTTGATTTGAATTTTCTTGAAACAGAGAGTGGGAGAAGAAAATATCCATGATTTTTCCTTAAGAAAATTTATTTCGAGTAAGAAATGAATATGAAAGCAAAGCTTCCGTTACATAAAACTAGGTTTTTTGAATTTTTTTTTCTCCTCGATTTTTTTTTTTTTTTTTTAATTTTTTTTTTAGCTTTTTTAATCAAATCATCTGATTTGAAATTCAGAAACTTGTGATTCTGTGAAAATTTCAGGATTAAATGTATAAAATAAATGCATTACTAAGGCTCAAATATCGAAATTCGGTTTGTACAGAGTACTGAATGTTATTTCATTCCCATTAAAGATATTTTTGAAGAAATCAGAACTAACCTTAGTTAAAATAAAACTGGGCTTTTCTTCTATAAATGTGCTCAAAAGATATATATTTTAATTTTTTCTATTGTGTAAAAATTAAGGTGTTGAAGAAACCTTCAAGATTTGCATCCTGACTTTTATGTTTATTTTTAAAAATAAATCATATATATATTATTACAATATAGGATATTAATAATATTTTTTATGTGTTATATTTATTAGGAAACAATAGGAAAAAAATTATTGTTACTAACAATAATTTATTTTAGCTAGAAACGAAACTGAGAATATATTATATTTTTATTCATAAAAATATACGAAATTATTAAAAGTCGTTATTTTAAAAACAATCTTCATGTATTTTTGATATATAATGTATTATTGCAGACGATCTTACTGTCCCCCAAAAGTAAGACCTATTATTTTTTTTAAAAAACTCTTTATTTATTCTTCCAAATTTTTTTCATCGCTTTCATAGTAATCCCCTTTGGACACATTACACTTGTGCCAACTTTTTTTTCCAATCCTCAATGCATGTTAAAAAGTTATCGCCAGGGATGCCATTCGAAGCGCGCGGCAATTCACGTTGAATCTCTTCAATCGATTCAAAAAGGTAAGCATGATATATTTTATGAAGATTCTAATTATTTTATCACGTGTTGAAAAAAAAATATTTGTACGATAAATCGAAATCATAACAATAATAATTAATATTCAACATTTATTTATTTCAGTGATCTTTTTAAAAATTTCAATTTGATCGATTGTTAATTGCTTTATTCAAAGTTGATAGAAACAAAAAAAAAAACCTTATAAGTCGTCCTTTAGTAACAAGATCAATTAAAAAAACAATATTTGTACAATCAACGGCCGTACCATGCTGAATATACCGGTTCTCGTTAGATCACCGAAGTCAAGCATCATTGGGCGCGGTCAGTAGTTGGGTGGGTGACCACCTGGGAACACCGCGTGCCGTTGGCAAATTTGGGACCTGAATGGCCGAGTGTCTAGCGCTCTGGCGCTCGGTGCCACAGGTTTCGGGTTCGAATCCCGGTGGTGCCATGGAGGTTTGTAGTGGCTCGGAATCCACCTTAAGCCGTAGGTCCCGGTCTCCTATGACTGTAAGAGCGTTACGGAGCAAAAGTCAGGCTTCTACCTACGGGTGCTCCATCACAACAGAAGCTGCTTCCTTCCCCTTCAGATCTATTATTTTTTTTTTTTTTTTTAAACTCTTTGTTTATTCTTCCAAATTTATTTCTTCGCCTTCAAAGTAATCCCCTCCGGACACAATGCACTTATTCCACTTTTTTTGTCCAATCCTCAATGCATGTTAAGAAGTAATCCGCAGGAATGGCCTTCAAAGTGCGCGGCGATTCACGTTGAATATCTTCAATCTACGCAATATGTTAAACACTTAGAATTATATGACATTTTTTTTCTGAAGATTCTAAATATTTTATTACGTTTTCAAATAAAAATTATTGAACACAAAATCAATATCATAACAAAATAATTAATATTTAACATTTATTTATTTCAGTGATTTATTCTTTCATTTATTCATTTTCAAATGTTCACTTCGATCGATTGTTAATTATTTTATTCAAAATTGATAGAAAACATCAAACATTTAAAGTCCTCTTTTTGTAACAAGATCAATTTCAAAAATAACATTTGTTCATCTATATCCAACATCACTTAGTAATTACATATTAATTATGAAATAATCACCAAGTTATCCAAAAAAATCGAAGCCTGGTATTCAGAGGATAATTCAAAACACATTCTGTAAAACAAAAGAGATTTAATCAAACGCCATTTTTTTCCCTCCTTTGTTTAAATTTCCTGTGCCGTATCACAGAATGACAATAAAACCCAATCAGTAAAGGGCGCATTAAGAGGTTGGCTGGATTAAAAGTCCGATTGTACCTATCTTAAACTCATTTCTTATCAATAAAACTTTTAATTGCGAATGGAGAAAAAAGGAATTGAATGCAGATGTTTAATTTTGCAAATGTTTACAGTTGTCTAATGATTTAGCGCCAGAAACCTAATTGCATTTTTCTATGAATCTATAGCATGGGCATAAGCGAAAAATAACCCATTGCAAATTGAAAATTACTAAAGCAAGGAGAAAAAAAAAAGAATCTACTGTACTTTTTCTTAAGGCAAAAAGAAATATATTTTTTTTAATCCTTTCGAAAAGTTAATTAAAGTTTTTCGAATATGATTATCCTCTTAATATTGTCACGTTTCGTTTTATTCGGTTTTTAATTTTCAGTTTGATGTTTCATTATAAAATATTTTATTTCGATTACATTTTTAATTATAGTCTTTGGGATCAAAACACTTAAATTGCAAAGGAAATTGCGTTTCCTGCATATGTTATTCAAAGTGACTTCTTCTTTTTTCTTTTTTTATTTCTTTTATCGTCTTATATTTTTTATATTTTATTTGTATTTTCTGGAAAGAGAGACAGGGTGAAAAAAAATTCTTCATTTTTCTTACGAAAATTTATTTCGAGTAATAAATGAATATGAAAGCAATGCTTCTGTTACATAAACTGGATTTTTTTTTGTCTCTCTTTGATTTTTCTGGAGTTGATTTAATCAAATCATCTGATTTGAAATTCTGAAATTTGTGATTCCGTGAAAATTTCGAGATTAAAAGTATAAGAGGACATAAATTAATGCATTATTAATGCTCAAATATTGAAATTTGGTTTGTACAGAGCACTGAATTTTATTTCATTTCCTTTAAAGATATGTTTGAAGAAATCAGAACTAATCTTATTGAAAATGAAACTGGTGTCTTTCTTCTTTAAATGTGTTTAAACTCTATGTATTTAATGCTTTCTATGGCATAAAAAGTAAGATAGTGGAGGACTCTTCAAGATTTGGTTCCTGAATTTTGATTTCCAGTTATAAAATATGCAGAAATATTATAAAATATGTATTTTAAAGGAAATACATATTTTTCATACATCTTTAGAGAAGATGCAATACAAACTTCTGCAGTCGTATTTATATAACGTAGAGCTGTTTGTAAAGAAGTATAAGGCTGAGTCACACAAAAACAGCATAATTAAGAGTTGAAAAACTTTTTTCACTCATAGTGTAGCTGGCAATACAGAATCTTTATGCTATAACAAATGGCTGCACCGACGTTGCTGATTTAGCACAGCTCACTGGGGAGCATGTAGTTTGAAGATATGCAAACGGACACGAGTAAAACTACACCCACAACGCTCTACGAACCCACTACACCGAGACCTACGAATTAAAGGGGATTCCGGACCACTATAAACATACATGGCACCGCCGGTACTCGAAAAAGAAACCTGTGATACCGAGCGCCAGAGTGCTAGACACTCGGACATTCAGATTAGAAAAAAAATGGTGAAATTCAAATAAATTCAGATGATTCAACAATAATTTATTTCAGTGATATTTTTAAAAAATTCAGTTTGATCGATTGTTTAATACTTTATTCAAAACAGATAGGAAATAAAAAAATAAAAAATATTCGTTATATTTTTGGGACAAGATCAATTTCAAAAAATAGCATTTGTTCATCTACATCCAACATCATTTCGTAATTATATATTTACTATGAAATACTCATCATGTTATAAAAAAACGAATCTTGACATACAAATAAATTCAGATAATCATTTATTTCAGTGCTCTTTTTAAAAATTTCAGTTTGATCGATTGTTAATTAGTCTATTCAAAACTGATGGGAAATAAAAAAAAAACTCTCTCTCATAATAAGATCAATTTCAAAAATAACATTTGTTTATCTACATCCTACATCATTTAGTAATTACATATTAATTATGAAATAATCATTATGTTGTACAAAAAAACGAAGCCTGGCATTCGGATGATAATTCGAAACACATTCTGTGAAACAAAGGAGATTTAATAAAAACGCCATTTTTTTTCATCCTTTGTTGAAATTTCCTGTGTCATATCACAGAATGACAATAAAACCCAATCAGTAAAGAGCGCATTAAAAGGTTGGCTAGATTAAAAGTCCCATTGTGCCTATCATAAACTTGTTTCTTATCAATAAAACTTTTAATTGAGAATGAAGAAAAAAAGAATTGAATGCAGATGTTTAATTTTGAAAATGTTTACAGTTGCCTAAATGATTTGGCGCTTGGAACATAATTGCATTTTTTTATGAATCTACAGTAAATGCAAAAACGAAAAATAACCCATTGCAAATTGAAAATTACTACATCAATGAGGAAAAAAAAAAGAATCTACTGTACGCTTCCTTAAGGCAAGGAGCGATATATTTTTTTAATCTTTTAGAAAAGTTAACTAAAGTTTTTCGAATATGTTTAATTCTCTTAACATTGTCACATTTCGTTTTATTCTGTTTTTTTGGTTTTCGGTTTGATGTTTCGTTATAAAATATTTTATTTCGATTACATTTTTAATTTTAGTCTTTGGGATCGGAATACTTAAAATGCAAAGGAAATTGCTTTTCCTGCATATTTTATTCAAAGTCACTTCTTTTTATTTTTATTTCTTTTATAATCGTATAATTTTTATATTTTATTTGCATTTTCTGGAAACAGAGTCAAGGAGAAAAAATATCCCTGATTTTTCTTAATAAATTTTATTTCAAGAAAGAAATGAATATGAAAGCAAATCTCCCGTTACATATATCTGGATACTTTGTTTTTTTTTTCTCTTTGATTTTGTTTGGAGCTGTTTCAATCAAATCATCTGATTTGAAATTCTGAAACTTGTGATTCCGTGAAAATTTCGAGATTAAAAGTATAAAAGGACATAAATTAATGCATTATTAATGCTCAAATATTGAAATTCGGTTTGTACAGAGCATTGAATGTTATTCCATTTCCTTTAAAGATATTTTTGAAGAAATCTGAACAAATCTTATTTAAAATGAAACTGAGGTCTTTCTTCTTTAAATGTCTTTAAACTATATGTATTTAATGCTTTCTATGACATAAAAATTAAGGTACTGGAGGACTCTTCAAGATTTGGTTCTTGATTTTTATTTATATTTATAAAAATATACAGAAATTTTATAAAATCTGTATTTTAAAAGAAACCATTATCTATATTTGACATATATATCGTATTATATTGATTCATTTTAATAAAACACAGCATTATGTAATCGTATTTATATAATGAGGGCTGTTTTATCATTTTAAGCTGTGCACACTAAGGATTAGTCACAACAACAATTGCATAATTAAGTGTGGAAAAAATGTAATATCAGTAAGAATGTATTGATTATTAAGAACGATGTACATTAAAACTTTGTTATGAAAATTATCTTTCAGATATCAATAATAAGAAACGCATAATTGTAAGATATTTCACAAAAGGAACAAATAAAATAAAATATTAATAATATTTTTTTGTTTTATATTAATTAGGATATATTAGGTAAAACATTATTGCTAATAAGAATAATTTATTATAGCTAAAAACAAAATTAAAAATATATTATATTTATATTCATAAGAATATACAAAAATATTATCTGCATTTAAAATTCCCCATTTGAGAAAATTTTTTCTATTTTTCATACCTATTGTGATATTTGGAAACGACACAACACAACATTACAAAATTGTATTTACATAATGTACGGCTGCTTATCTTTTGGTTTATCCGTAGGCAGCATATCCTGTTTATCCTGATGTACTCATGCGGAAACTGTCAGACACTAAGGATTAGTCACAACAACAATAGCATAATTAAGTATTTCAGTGATCTTTTTTAAAAACTCAGTTTGGTCGATTGTTAATTACTTTATTCAAAAATGATAGAAAATACAATATATATATACACTCAAGAACCAAAAAATTATGACCACCCCTACATTTTGCAATGAACTCGCCTGGATGACGTGGAAGGCACGTGATCAGGTGGAAGTGGTATTTAACTGATATTAAGTGGAGGTATTAATCCATGCCAAGGTGGGTTGAAGCTGTGTTGCGCGATAAAGGTGGGCCAACTCGTTATTGACAGGTGGTCATAATGTTTTGTCTCTTGAGTGTATATAGATGCCGTCTTTTTTGTAACAAGGTCAACTTCAAAAACTAATATTTGTTCATCTACATCAAACATCGTTTAGTAATTACATAATTATTACGAAATAATCATCATGTTTACAAAACAATGTAGGTTCCAATTCAGGTGATTCAATAATTGTTTATTTCAGTGATCTTTTTAAAAAATTCAGTTTGAACGATTGCTAAGTTTTATTCGAAATTGATAAAAAATACAAAAAAAAAGTCCTATTTTTTTGTAACAATATCAATTTCAAAAATAACATTTGTTCATCTATATCCAACATCATTTAGTAATTACATATTTATTATGAAATAATCATCATGTTGTACAAAAAAACAACAACTAAACTTTGCATTCAGATGATAATTCAAAACACATTCTGTGAAACGAAGGAGATTTAATCAAACGATTTTTTTTCCTCCTGTATTAAAATTCCCTGCGTCGTATCACAGACTAACAATAAAACCCAATCAGAAAAGGCCGAATTAAAAGGTTGGGTGGATTAAAAGTCCCTTTGTTCCTATCATAAACTCGTTTCTTATCAATATAACTTTTAATTGCGAATGAAGGACAAAAGGAATTGAATACAGATGTTTAATTTTGCAAATGTTTACAGTTGCCTAACAATTTCGTACTTGGAACATAATTACATTTTTCTATGAATCTATAGCAAATCCATAAGCGAAAAATAACCCATTGCAAATTGAAAATTACTACAGCAATGAGGAAAAAAAGGAATCTACTATACGTTTCCTTAAGGCCAGGAGATATATATTTTTTTATTCTTTTAGAAAAGTTAATTAAAGTTTTTCGAATATGTTTCTTCTCTTAATATTATCGCATTTCGTTTTATTCTGATTTTAGTTTTCGTTTTGATGTTTCGTTATAAAATATTTTATTTCGATTATATTTTTAATTTTAGTCTTTGGGATCGGAACACTTAAAGTGCAAACTAAATTGCTTTTCCTGCATATTTTATTCAAAGTGACTTCTTATTTTTTTTATTTCTTTTATAATCGTATAATTTTTATATTTTATTTGCATTTTCTTGCAAGAGAGACATGGAGAAAAAATATCTCTGAGTTTTAAGAAAATTTATTTCGAGTTAGAAATGAATATGACAGCAAAGCTTCCGTTACATAAAACTAGATTCTTTGATTTTTTTTTTTTTTTTTGAATTTTTGTAGTTGCTTTAATCAAATCATCTGATTTGAAATTCTGAAACTTGGGATTCCGTGAAAATTTCGAGATTAAAAGTATAAAAGGACATAAATTAATGCATTATTAATGCTCAAATATTGAAATTCGGTTTATACAGAGCATTAAATATTATTTCAATTCCTTTAAAGATATTTTTGAAGAAATCAGAACTAATCTTATTTAAAATAAAACTGAGTTCTTTCTTCTTTAAATGTGATCGAAATATATGTCTTTAATATTTTCTATGACATAAAAATTAATGTATTTGAGAACTCATCAAGATTTGGTTCGTGACTGGTATTTCTATTTATATATGCATAAATGTTATAAAATATATATTCCAAAATAAATCTTCTTAAATTTCGATACATAATGTATTATTTGGAGAAGAGAATAAACAACCTTACATATAATCGTATTTACACTCATTGCCATAAATTAAGGATAATGAAGGCAAGGAAAGAAACAGAAGCCAAACAAATTTGACTTATTTGTAAAGTCTATTTATTGTTTAATAAATAGACTTTACAAATAAGTCAAGTTTGATAAAGAGCAAAAAAGATGCTATATGTTTTACATAATTAATAAAAATCGCGATTTTTACTTCCTGGAGCAAATTTCAAAAAAGAACCTATGTACAAAAACAGTGTAACATGGTTAGTATGATGGTTAATATGGAGTGTGTCTCCCGGACGATGCAACACAGGCCTTACAACGCCTAGGAATGCTGAGTATCAAATTATCAATCTGATCTTGGGGAATATTACACCACTCATCAAGCAATGCCCTCCGAAGTTCCGGTTGGCAGGTGGGAGGGGGTTGACCGGCTGTAATTCGTCGGCCAAGCATATCCCACACATGCTCTATAGGATTCAAGTCCGGTGAGTATGCTGGCCAATCATACGGGTGATATCCTCCAATTGAAGGCATTCGTCTACAATGTTTGCATGGTGAGGACGGGCGCTGTCATCCATAAACAGAAATTTAGCACCCATGGCGCCCCGAAACAAACGTACATGTTTTTCCAGAATGACATCCCGATAGATGTGGCCTGCCATCGTTACACTCTGAACATGCAGGTCAGTTCAGGAACTAAGAATAATTCCTCCCCAAACGAGCCATCCTGCACCACCGTAACGGTGTCGTTCAATGGTGTTCTTTTGGGGGTAACGGGTACCTGGCGCTCTCCATATGAAAATCCGGCGAGAATCACACTGCAAACTAAACCTGGACTCGTCGGAAAACATCACACAAGACCACGGTGTCCACAATGCATGCTCTCTACTCCAGGTTAATCGCAGACGACAGTGAGTTGCGGTAAGTGGAACACATCTGACAGGCCTACGAGCATATAGACCAATGTGCCCTAAGCGTCTGTACACGGTCTGCCTTGAAACTGTCGTACCGGTAGCTGAAGAGAGTTGACGAGACAGGTCTGATGCTGTGCTCCGTCTCTTTCTTTTGCCAGTAACTGCTAAATACCGGTCCTTGTAACTCGGGGGCGACCTGTGCTGTAACATCTACTCACATTACCATCATCTTGGAATCGTTGCCAAAGCCTGGAGATGACACTCTGGGCGATTCCAAGTTCATCGGATACTACCAGCTGGGTACGTCCACATGCCAATCGTCCGATAATTCTACCACGTAAAAAAATCATCCAAATGCTTCCTTTGTGCCATAACTATGCGGTTATTGCACTGAAAGGCTTTTAAAGCGCTTGTGAACAATTTTACTTCCTCCACCATTCCTTATATACCCCTCTCTTACACTCTCGTTATTGTGACGTGATAATTCTACAGGTGAAATTTTTATTTTAGAGTTCAATTTATGTGTGATTCTGAATTATCCTTAATTTATGGACATGAGTGTATATACTGTAGGTGTGTTTATCCTGAGGTATAAGGATGCGTCACAACAAAAACAACGTAACTAAGTGTTGAAAAACGTTTTTTACTACTAGTGTAGCTAGCAATACAGAAACTTTAGGCCATAACAAAAAGCTGAATCGATATTACTCATTTATTACGAATCAGGGGGGAAGGTTTAGCTATATGATATGCAACGGGCGCGAGTAGTACTACCCCCAGAACGCACTACGATCGTATTAGACCAGGACCTACATTTTAATACATAGCACCATCCGGGACTCGAACCAGAAACCTGTGGTACCAAGAGCCAGATCGCTAACCACTCGGAAATTCAGGGCCCAAAATAATAAAGCTTGTCTTTCAAATAAATTCAGATGATTCAACAATTACTTATTTTAGTGATATTTGTAAAAGACTTCAGTTTTATCGATAGTTAATTGCTTTTTCCAAAATTGACAAAAAATACAAAACATTATAATCCCTCTATTCTATAACAAGATCAATTTAAAAAAAACTTCCAACATAATTTAATAATTATATATTTATTATGAAATAATCATGGTGCAAAAAAAAAAAAAAAAATAAAACGTAGTCTGGCATTCAGATGATAATTCCAAACATACTGTATGAAACAAAGCAGATTTAATCAAACGCCATTTTTTTTTCTTTGTTGAAATTTCCTGTGCCGTATCACATAATGACAATAAAACCCAATCAGTAAAGGGCGCATTAAAAGGTTGGCTGGATTAAAAGTCCCATTGTGCCTATCATAAACTCGTTTCTTATCAATAAAACTTTTAATTGCGAATGAAGAAAAAAGGAACTGAATGTAGATGTTTAATTTTGCAAATGTTTACAGTTGCTCAATGATTTGGCGCCAGTATTGGTAATTGCATTTTTCTATGAATCTAAGCAAAAGCATAAACGAAAAATAAACCATTGCAAATTGAAAATTACTACAGCAAAAAAAAAAAAAAATCATGTGCGTTTCCTTACGACAAGGAGCTATATATATATATATATATATATATTAATCTTTTCGAAAAGTTAATTAAAGTTTTTCGAATATGTTTCTTCTTTTAATATTGTCACATTTCGTTTTATTCTGTTTTTAATTTTCAGTTTGATGTTTCATTATTAGATATTTTATTTCGATTACATTTTTAATTTTAGTCTTTGGGATCGGAACACTTAAAAGTGCAAAGGAATTTGCGTGTTCTGCATATTTTGTTCAAAGTGACTTCTTATTTTTTTTTATTATTTTTTATTTTTATCATCGTACAATTTCTATATTTTATTTGCATTTTCTGGAAAGAGAGACAGGGAGAAAAAATATCCCTGATTTTTGCTTAAGAAAATTTATTTCAAGTATGAAATGAATATGAAAGTAAAGCTTCCGTTACATAAAACTAGTTTCTTTGATTTTTTTTTTTTTGGAGCTGTTTTAATCAAATCATCTGATTTGAAATTCTGAAACTTGTGATTCCGTGAAAATTTCGAGATTAAATGTATAAAAGGACATAAATTAATGCATTATTAATGCTCAAATATTGAAATTCGGTTTGTACAGAGCATTGAGTATTATTTCATTTCCTTTAAAGATATTTTTGAAGAAATCAGAACTAATCTAATTTAAAATAAAACTGGGCGTCTCTCGTCTTTAAATGTGCTCAAACTATATGTATTTAATGCTTTCTATGACATAAAAATTAAGGTATTGGAGAGCTCTTCAAGATTTTGTTCCCGATTTTTTTTTTTTCTATTTATGTATGCAAAAATATTGAAAATATATATTTTAAAAGGAATCTTTTTCTATTTTTGGAACATATTGTACTATTTGAAGACGTTACAACATGTAGTCGTATTTATATATTGTTGGGCTGTTTATCCTTTTTGGCTCCGACTTTTCTTTGTTTATCCTGAGGTATCCGTTCCGGTGCTGCCGCATACTAAGTATTAGTCCCAACAGCATAATTAAGTGTAATAAAATGTAACATCAGTGATATATATTGATTATTAAGAATAATATGTGTGAAAAGTTTGTTATTGAAATTATTTTTCAGATGTCAATTTTAATAATAAGAAACTCATAATTATAGGATATTAAATTTTTAATAGGATATAATATTACTTTTTATGTTTTATATTAATTAGGAAAACTATTATGGCTAATAACAATAATTTATGTTAACTAAAAAGAAAACTAAAAATATATTATATTTTTATTTATAAAAATATACAAAAATGTTATAAAATCTGTATATTAAAAAAAAAAAAACTCTAAAATCTATTTTTGATACATATTTTATTATTTGGAGATGGTACTACACAACCTTATATAGTCGTATTTATATAATGTAGGGCTTTTTCTCGTGTATAACCTGACGTATTCGTCTCGGCTCTGTCAGATATATAAGATTAGTCACAATAACAACAGAATTAAGTGTTGAAAAAATGTAATATGTGATAATGTATTGACTATTAAGAATAATATGTGTTAAAACTTTGTTATTGAAATTATCTTTCAGATCCACTTTTAATAATAAGAAACGTATAATTATAAGAAGTTTCACAAGACAACAAATAAAATAGAATATTAAAAATATTTTTTTAAGTTTTATATTAATTAGGAAATCATTATTGGTAACATCAATCATTTACGTTGACTAAAGACCAAACTAAAAATATTGCTAATTTTGGTAACAAAATTGAAATATAAGTTAAAATATTTTCTGAATACTGAGTACAAATTGAGCAATCGACAATCAATGATTCTTCTGGATCGATTTCTGAATTCAAGTCACTTTTTTCAGCTTCTGAAATCTTCAAGCTATTTCTCAGACAAAAAATAAAATTACTTTTGAGAGAGTTGTCTCAGGCTTTGGATTAGAAGTTATCGGGTAAGTGTGGAAGCTATTAGCTTTCCATGCTTTTATAATAGACCACAAACCCTACATGCTGTCCACTTTGAAATGGAGATACCACTTTGCTAGGTCAGCATTTGTCTATGACAGGGATGTGCAAACCTTTTCGGTCGCGGGCCAAAAATAGAAAAAAATAGTTTGGCGGGCCAAGATAAATTGTTCTAAAGTTTTAAAAACAATATACAAGTATTACAATTTAAATATGTTAATGAGATGAATGAAATTACGATTTAATTTTTAAAAATTCCTTATATTGAGGTTCGAAGGGAGATGTACTAATTCTAAGGTACTAGGCTAAATGCTCATCTGTTTGTCTACCTCATAAATAATTCTTTCTAAGGTTCATAGTTGGAAAACATTTGTTCACATATATAAGTTGAAGCAAACGTAGCACTGAATTTCTGGCCGTGAGATAAATTTCGAGAAACTTACTTTCGATAATGATTTGTAAAACTCTAACTTTTGCTTATTTAGAAACAATTTCTTCAGATGATTGTTAGATTGCAACTTAATTAATTCAACCTGCAAATCTGACCTCACTGCTTCACAATTTACGTTGAAAGGCATGGTAAAAATATCCAATTCTATTTGAAGGGCACTGAAAGGAGATAGATATATAAAACGGATATGGAAAGGAGAGAATATATAATATATAAATATACATTTCTTTTAATTTGCCTCGAACCGGCAAATTAAAATTCTATCCGCAGGCCGTAGTTTGCCCATCCCATCAAATTATGACATCAACATAATTTGAAATGAACCTTTTCAGAATCTGTGGACAGAAAACAATTTCTACTTTTCAAGTTCGTTAAAGGGACTTTCCTACAATTTAATGTAATTATTAAATATAACATAACTTATTTAATGTGGATATATATACAGTACACATTAAAATTTTCAGTTTTGTTCACTTGAGGGTTTTTCAAATAAATTACTTTAATTTAATCTTCACAATTTACTAATTACATCGCTGTATTATAATTCTGCGCATGATTTGTATCAATATATTAGTTGATGCAAATTAAATTATTGAAAAGTCCCTTTAATTAATTTGAAAAGAAGAAAATGTTGTCAATCCACAGATTTTCAAATTGTTCATTTCAAATTATGCTAATATCACAGATATAATACCATAGACAGATGCTTACCTAGCAAAGTAGTACCTTCATTTCAAAGTGGACAAAAAGCAGGGTTTGTGATCTAACATAAATTCATGGAGGATAAACAGCCCTAAATTATATAAATACAACTATATGAGGCTATGTTGTATCGTCTCTAAATAATACAAAATAATATGTTTCAAAAATAGATTAAAATTCTTTATAAAAATAGTAGCGTATCTTAATTATTGCGAATTCATGTGAGTATAAAATAGTTTTATTTCTTTCTTTGGCGTTAAAAACATTGTTTTTAAAGAAACTGATATCGTTTAAATATGAGAATTGTTCACGCATGTCAAATAGCAGGACATAAGTTTTTTTAGATTTAATTGTTAGTTGAAATACTAACAGTGAAAAATAATATATATAAAATTATGTTTTAAAGTTATAGATACAATTTTGATTAATTCTTTCCTATTATGGAAGCTAATTTGACAACCGTCTGCCTGCGAAACCATCTTTACAGACTCAAAATTGTTCCTTCCACGATATGCACCTCTGGAGAGGCCATGGACTCCACGCATCTACTTCACTGTCCTGCTCTGAGTAAGACTTTTCACGCCGAGCGATACTGGGAGGCTAGAGATATGTTAGATTAATGAACTCTGTCGCAGCATATTTTGTTATATTCTGTGTTCTTTTCTTTTGTTGTTGTTCTTTTTATTGCTGTAATTGCTCATAATCTGCCATTGGAAATAAAAAAAAAATTAATTGCTAAAATTACAGAATTATCTTTACTTATTGCAAATTAATTTCTTTTTTTCTTCTTATAAATACAAAAATAAAAACAAATTGTCTCTATTTGTGGGACTTTTTTCTAAAAGACATTTAAAGACATTCCAAATAAGAAAAAAAATGTGCTTGTCTAATCCTCAGTGTGCCAGCAGTACGGGACGAACATCCCATGAGAAATCTACTCACGGATGGATAGAAAATGTCAGCTTTCGGTGTGATGTAGCACCCGTGGGAAGAAGTTTGACTTAGCTCCTCGCCACTAAAGAAGTAGGGCAGTGCCTTCCGGAAGGACATTCACGGGAAACTACCCCGCTATGGGAGAAAAATCGTGGCATCAGATATTCCGACTAACGAAACAAGACGCTGAACATCACAAACACCATCGATTCTCCTGGTTTCGAAACAGTGTCTACAACAAAGCCATCAGCTGATTGAACACCAATCCTAATGCTCATTAGCGGGTTGCTAATACTCCTATAATCCTGCTCAATCCTAATGATGCCGGAATGTTAAAGCTTCTAATGCTCATATGGCAAGTTGCCACTGAATCACAATATCGGGTATAAGAAAAAAAATAATGCTAAGTGAGGAAATACTGTATTTTTAGAACTCCGTCTGTTGCATTAAGAAATTCCAGTGTCTGATGAGATGTCTCATTTTGTCCCCAATGCAAGTTAATGTGAATAATCTAGTAACTTTCTCATGCTATGCAATTCTTTCCGCTTTCAATGTTATGTATTTATTAATGATCTCGTGGCCAAAAACGCCTACTGTAAAAATTTATGATTTATATAATAAATAACTTGATATTTAATTTAATTTGCATATATTTATAAGATTATCAATATAAAAAATACTCTTATTTAAAAAAAAAAAATATGTATTTGCAATACAATAGACTGAGGTAGTGTATTTAAATATGTCATTTTTTTAATATCATTTTGTAGAATCTCAGTTATCATAGCATTGTTTTTAGACAGGTGTTAGTTAGTGGAAATTGTATTACTTGGATGTAAGTAAGCATGTGCGTTTCATTAAGTATAGTTATGCTTTGAGAAATAATTTACATTAACATCTGCAAGTAATGTGAATTTATTTATTGGAAAAACAGACTTCACAACATTATTCAAACCCGATTCCTAATTAAATATCAATAACATACGTACACTCTGTACGGTTTCCCTAAGGATTCTATAACAAGTAGTACTGAAATTCCCTTGAATTTTATGAATTATTCAAAAGATTCGTTATTCGACGGAATTTCAAATGAAGCGTGAATTAAATTACAAAACACAAACACATAACGTCGACTTTATTCAAAGGAATATGACTTTCACACCCCAAACAATCCAAACCAGTATATTCTTGACGTTTTCATATTTCATATTTACCCTTTTACTTACAGTAGTTTATTTTTCATCTTAAAGCTGATTCGAAGACATCTAGAGTACGTTATGTTGTCTATGTGTTTGACATTCTGAAAATATTATAGACTGGCGTCATCGGAAATTCTTAGTAAAAGAATAAATATAACATAAGTTTGCGAAAGATGTTAAAATACAGTGTTCAAGATATTTCAGCATTCAATCCTTTAGGTCATTTTTTTTTTTTTTTTGTGCTTCTACTCATAAGGGTGCATTACCGATCTGTGACGAATAGAAATTTTATATTTCAGACATGTTTCTGACGATGCCCAGGATGCTCAATGTTCTTGAATTATTTGGATATGATAATTCGAGTGAGAAACTATTTACCAGATTTCCTGGAATTTCTGAAATATATGTTAGATTTTCAATATTTAAGTTCAAGGGATTCTATCTTTAAAGTGAAGTGAAAATGATTTAAAGTTGTAAATGCTCTATGACCAAAATGGATACTTTTAAACCACGTATTAATACATTTTAATAACTTATTGTATTCTTAAAACAAATGGGAAAATATGTAATCAAAAATTCAATAAGTGAAAAGTTAGATATTTTTATCATCATGAAATGTTTTGATAATAATTTTTTAAAAAAAGTATTGTTTTAAGTTCTAAAAAGTAAAAATATAAACTTAATTCAATGTTTTAAGGTTTTTTATCTATAACAAACCATTCCTGAGTTAAGATTTGTGTAACCTATTTTGAACATACGAGTATTTTTGTCACAATTTAATTTCGTTAGTGGTATAATTTCACTTAAAAGCTGTATTCGTCAAGTCATGTAGGCAACAATTTTATATTATGACTATTTACTAAAAATGAAACTAATGGAATTGCACAAAGAAATTAGTGTCTAAGTATTTTAAGAAATGGATGTAAAAGCTGATGAATTAATTGATAATGATGATGAATTATTTTAATATATGGATGTAGGAGTCAACGAATTAATCGATAATGATAGTGATCAATGAATTGTATTAAGATGTACTCCAGATATCAGTGAAATAGGTATGGGGAATAAAAATAGTGTACGTATTTAATACAAAGTTTAGAAAATTGTTAAAAAAAAACATAATAATATCTTGATTAGTAATGGAATTATTTAAATAGTAAAAAAAAAATATATTGTAATACAATGAATCGTGAAAGTATATTTTAAATAAAACATTTTTAAAAACATTTTGTGGGTGTTCTCAGTCATCACGTCATCGTTTTTAGTCTGAGTAAGAGATTGGATTGGGGCATTTTTCAAATAAGCACATGCCTTTCAGTACATATATTCATTCTTTAAGAAATAACTTATATCAACATCTACAAGCGATAAAAGTTATTTCATTGAAAAACAAAAGACATTACAACATTATTTAAACCAATGCCTAATTAAATATAAATATCATACATACACTCTTTACGGTTTCCCTAAGGATTATATAACAAGTAGTACTGAAAATGTCTTGAAATTCCGTTGTATTTTATGAATTATTCAAAGATTCGTTATTCGCCTGAATTTCAAATGAAGCGTGAATTAAATTACCAAACACAAACACATAACGTCAACTTTATTCAAAGGAATATGACTTTCAGACCCACAAAAAATAACCAGTATATATTCTTGACGTATTCATATTTCATATTTACCCTTTTACTTACATCAGTCTACTCTTCATCTTAAAGCTGTTTCAAAGACACCTAAAGTACGTTATGTTCTCTATTGTTTGACATTCTGAAAATATTATAGACTGGCGTCATCGAAAATTCTCAGTAAAAGAATAAATATAACATAAGTTTGCCAAAGATGTTAAAATAGAGTGCTCAAGATATTTCAACGTTCAATCCTTCAGGTCTTTTTTTATTGTTTTGTGCTTCTTCTCCTAAGGGTGCATTACCGATCTGTGACGAATAGAAATTTTATATTTCAGACATGTTTCAGACGATGCCCAAGATGCTCAATGTCCAAGATGCCCAAGATGCTCAATGTTATTTGGATATGATAATTCATGTGAGAAACTATTTACCAGATTTCCTGGAATCTCTGAAATATATGTCAGCTTTTCAATATTTAAGTAGAAGAGATTGTATCTTTAAAGTGTAGTGAAAAGGATTTAAAGTTGTAAATGTTCTATGACTAAAATGAATACTTTTAAAACCCTTTTTCATAAATTTTTGTAACACATAGTATAAAATAAATGGAAAAAATATATAATCATTAATTCAAAAAATGAAACGTGTGTATATTTTTTATCATGATAAAGGGGTTTGATAATACATTTTAACAAATAATGTTTTTCCTTTAAAATATTTAAAGAATTTAAATAAATTTAGTTTCTAAAATTATGAACTGAATTCAATGTTTTTAATGTTTTGCACCTATAACAAACCATTCCTGAATTTAGATTTGTAGAACCCTATTTTGAACATACCAGTATTTTTTCACCATTTAATTTCATTAATGATACAATTTCAATTAAACGCTGTATTCATCAAGTCGTGTTGTCAACAATTTTAAATATTTACTATAAGATGCAAAGGAAATTAGTGGAATTGCACAAAGTAATTGGTGGTTAAGTATTTTAAGAAATGGATGTGGACGTCAACAAATTAATCGAGAATGATAGTGATCAATGAATTGCATTATCTTTTAACTCCAGCTGGCTGTGAAATAGGTAAGGGGAATACAAAGTTAAGCAAATTCTTGAAAAAAAAGAATAAGAAATATCTGTATTTGTAATGTAAATATTTAAATAATAAATAATATTTTGTTGTAATAGAATAAAATGAGGCAGTATAAATTAAATAGGATATTGTAAAAATATTTTGCGTGTGTTCTAAGTTATCATGTCATTGTTTTTAGTTCTGATTAAGAGATTGATTATTATATTGAATTGGAGCTTGTTTCAAATAAGCACGTGCATTTCAGTATGCATACTAATGCTTTGTTTAATATTTTATATATTTAATATATTAACATCTGCAAGTAATAAACGTTATTTTATTGAAAAAAAGACTTCACAACATTATTCAAACACAATTCCTAATTAAATATAAATAACATACTTATACTCTTTGCAGTTTCCCTAAGGATTCTATAACAAGTAGTACTGAAAGAGTTTTGAAAACCCGTTGTATTTTATGAATTATTCAAAGATTCGTTATTCGACTGAATTTCAAATGAAGCGTGAATTAAATTACCAAGCACAAATACATAAAGTCGACTTTATTCAAAGGAATATAACTTTCAAACCCACAAAAAGTATCCAGTATATTCTCGACATTTTCATATTTCATATTTACCCTTTTACTTATATCAGTTTACTGTATGAATTATTGGCATTATCAATTTCAATGTCTGATGAAATGTTTCATTTTATTTCACATACAAGGTAATGTTTGGAATCTAGAACTCATTATGCTATGCAATTCTTCTCGCCTTCTCAATAAGGTTATATACTTATTAATGTGTTTTCGTGGTTCAAAAGCTCATAATGTAAAATATATGATTTATTTAATAAATAACTTGATATTTAATTTAATTTTATCAATATAAAAAAAAACCCTCATGTTTAAAAAAAATAAAAATTCATATTATTAATACAATAAATTGTGGTAGTATATTTTAAATATGAAATTTTTGAAAAATATTTTTTTATGTTCTCAGTTATCATGCCATTGCTTTTAGTCTGATGTATGTTAAGAGACAGGCTAGGACATGTTTAAAATAAGTATTTGCGTTTCAGTATGCATAGTCATGTTCTGATAAATAACTTATATTATCATCTGCAAGTAATAAAAGTTATTTTATTGAAAAAAAGACATCACAACATTATTCAAATCCAATTCCTAATAAAATATAAATAACATACGTACACTATTTACGGTTTCTTCTCTTTCTAAGGGTGCATTACCGATCTGTGACGAATAGAAATTTTATATTTCTGACATGTTTCAGACGATGCCCAGGATGCTCAATGTTCTTGAATTATTTGGATATGATAATTCGAGTGAGAAACTATTTACTGGATTTTCCGGAATCTCGAAATATACGTTAGCTTTTCAATATTTAAGTAGAAGAGATTCTATCTTTAAAGTGAAGTGAACATGATTTAAAGTTGTAAATGTTCTATGACTAAAATGGATACTTTTAAAAAGCTTTTTAATAAATTTTTGTAACATATAGTATAAAATAAATGGGGAACATTTATAATCATAAAATCGAAAAGTGAAATATAAATTTTTATCAGTATAAAAGGATTTGATAATAATATGTTTTACATATAATGTTTTTCCATTAAAATATTTAAAGAACTTAAAGTTAAATAAATTTGATTTCTAAAAATGCAAACTTAATTCAATGTTTTAACCTTTTGTATCTATAATAAGCCATTCCTATGTTTAATCTTGTAGAATTCTATTTTGAACCCATTTGTAACCCTATTTTTTTACCATTAATTTTATTAGTAGTATAATTTCACTTAAATGCTTTTAGACATGTTGCCAATAATTTGAAATAATTACTATAGGAGGAAAATAAAACCAATGAAATAGCACAAAGAAATTAGGTGCTATGGATTTTAGGAAATGGATGTAGAAGTTTACGAATTAATCCGAGAATGATGGTGAGCAATGAATTGCATTATCTTTTAACTCCAGCCCGCAGTGAAATATGTATGGAGAGAACAAAGTTAAGCAAATTGTTACAGAAAAGCATAAGAAATATCTTTACTTCTAATGTAAATATTTAAATAATAAATAATGTTTTATTGTAATACAATAAATTGAGGCAGTGTAATTTAAATAGGATATTTTAAAAATATTTTGTGTGTGTTCTCAGTTAACATGACATTGTCTTAAATCTTATTAAGAGATTGCTTATTATATTAGATTGGGGCTTGATTCAAATAAGCCCGTGTGTTCAATATATATAATCATGCTTTGACTAGTATTTTATACATTTAATATATTAACATCTGCAAGTAATAAATGTTATTTTATTGAAAAAAAGTCTTCACAACATTATACACCCAATTCCTAATTCAATATAAATAACATACTTATACTCTTTGCAGTTTCCCTAAGGATTAAATAACAAGTAGCGTTGAAAATGTCTTGAAATGCCGTTATTGTTTTATACATTATTGAAATATTCGTTATTCGGCTGAATTTCAAACGAAGCGTGAAGTAAATTACCAAACACAAACACTTAACGTCGACTTTATTAAAAGGAATATAACTTTTCAACCACAAAAAACCAATACAGTATATTCTTGACGTTTTCATATTTCATATTTACCCTTTTACTCACATCAGTTTACTCCTCATCTTAAATCTGATTCAAAGACACCTAAAGTACGTTATGTTCTCTATGTGTTTGACATTCTGAAAATATTATAGACTGGCGTCATCGAAAATTCTGAGTAAAAGAATAAATATAACATAAGTTTGCGAAAGGTGTTAAAATACAGTGCTCAAGATATTTCAACGTTCAATCCTTTAGGTCTGTTTTTTATTGTTTTGTACTTCTCCTCCTAAGGGTGCATTACCGATCTGTGACGAATAGAAATTTTTTATTTCAGACATGTTCCAGACGATGCCCAGGATGCTCAATGTTCTTGAATTATTTGGATATGATAATTCAAGTGAAGAACTATTTACTGATTTCCTGGAATCTCTGAAATATGTGTTAGCTTTTCAATATTTAAGTAGAAGTGCTTCCACCTTTAAAGTGAAGTGAAAATGATTTAAAGTTGTAAATGCTGTATGGCAGAAACTCATACTTTTAAAACACTTTTTAATAAATGTTAGTAACATATAGTATAAAATAAATGGGAAATACATTTATACATAAATTCAAAAAATGAAAAGGTACATATATATATTATCATCACAAAAGGTTTTGATAATAAATTTTAAAAAATAATGTTTTTTTCCTGAAAATATTTAAATAATTTAAATAAATTGAATTTCTATTAATGTAAACTTAATTCATTGTTTTAAGGTTTTATATCTATAACAAACCATTCCTGAGTTTGTATTTGTAGAACCCTATTTTGAACATACGAGTATTTTTGTAAACCATTTAATTTCATTAACGGTAGAATTTTACTTAAACGCTGTTAGTCGCGTTGCCTACAATTTTAAATGATTACTATAGCATGAAAATGAAACTATTCGAATAGCAGAAGGAAATTAATGGGCTAAGGAATTTACGAAATTGATGTAGAAGTTATTTTAAGTTATGGAAGCAAAAATCTAAGAATTAATCGAGAATGATAGTGATCAATGAATAACATTATCTTTTAACTCTAGCTGGTAGAGAAATAGGTATGGGGAATAAAAATATAATAAAAGTTAAGCAAATTGTTAAAAAAAAGAGTAAGACATATCTGAATTTGTAATGGAAATATTTAAATAATAAAAAATATTTTATTGTAATACAAATAAATTTAGAATGTATATTGTAAATAGAACATTTTAAACAATATTTTGTGTGTGTTCTCACTTATCATGTCATTGTTTTTAGTTTGTTTAATAGATTAGATCGGAACATGTTTTGAAGAAACACGTGCATTTCTGTATGCATGCTGATGTAGAGAAATAACTTATGTTAACATCTACAAGCATTAAAAGTTATTTTATTGGAAAAAAAGACCTTACAACATTATCCATATCCAATTCCTAATTATATAAATAACATGTATACTCCCTATATGGTTTCCCTAAGGATTCTATAACAAGTAGTACTGAAAATGTCTTGAAATTCCTGTTGTTTTTTATGAATTATTCATTATGAATTATTTTTATGATTCGTTATTCACCAGAATTTCAAATGAATAGTGAATTAAATTTCCAAACACAAACACAAACACATAACGCCGAAAGAATAAATCTTTCAAGTGAGGTAAAAATGATTTAAAGTTGTAAATGCTCTATGACTAAAATAGACACTTTTAAAACACTTTTTTATAAATTTTAGTAACATGTATTACAAAATAAATGGGAAAAATATATAATCGTAAATTCAAAAAATGAAACGGTGTGTATATTTTTTATTATGATAAAGGGGTTTGATAATACATTTTAAAAAATAATGTTTTTCCTTTAAAATATTTAAAGAATTTAAATAAATTTAGTTTCTAAAATTATGAACTTAATTCAATATCTTTAATGATTTGCACCAATAACAAACCATTCCTGAATGTCGATTTGTAGAACCCTATTTTGAACATACGAGTATTTTTGTCACCATTTAATTTCATTAATGGTAGAATTTCACTTAAACGCTGTATTCGTCAGTCGTGTTGCCAACAATTTCAAATGATTACTAAAGAATGAAAATAAAACCAATTTTATTGCAGAAAGAAATTAGTGGTTAAGTATTTTAAGGAATGAATGTGAAAGTTGGCGAATTAATTGAGAACGACGATGACTTATTTTAAGATATGGATGTAGGAGCCAACGAATTAATAGTTATCAATGAATTGCATTATCTGTTAACTCCGGCTGGCAGTGAAATAGGTATTTTGAATAAAAATATAATACACATTTAATGCAATGTTAAGCAAATTGTTAAAAAATTTACAAGAAATATATGGATTTGTAATGGAAATATTTAAATAATAAAAAAAATTATTGTAATAGAATATATTGAGGAAGTATGTTTTAAGTAAGAAATTTAAAAAAAATATTTTGTATGTATTTTCAGTTACCATGCAATTGTTTTTGGTCTGATTAAGAGATTGGATTGGGTCATGTTTCGAAGAAGCACGTACGTTTTAGTATGCATACTCATGCTTTAAAAAATAATTTATATTAACAACTGAAAGTAATAAAAATTATTTAATGGAAAAAAGCAGACTTTACAACATTATTCAAACCAATTCCTAATTAAATATAAATACCATACATACATTCTTTACGGTTTCCCTAAGGATTCTATAACAAGTAGTACTGAAAAAGTCTTGAAATTTTGTTTTATTTTATGAATTATTCAAAAATTCGTTATTCATCTGAATTTCAAACGAAGCGCGAATTAAATTACCAAACACAAACACATAACGTCGACTTTATTCAAAGGAATATAACTTTCAAACCTCAAGAAAAACTCTAACCAGTATATTCTTGACGTTTTCATATTTCATATTTACCTTTTTACTTACATCAGTTTACTTCTCATCATAAAGCTGATTCAAAGACACCTAAAGTACGTTATGTTATCTATGTGTTTGACGTTCTGAAAATATTATAGACTGGCGTCATCGAAAATTCTTAGTAAAAGAATAAATATAACATAAGTTTGCGAAAGATGTTAAAATACAGTGCTCAAGATATTTCAACGGTCGATCCTTTAGGTCTTTTTTCTTTATTGTTTTGTGCTTCTCCTCCTAAGGGTGCATTACCGATCTGTGACGAATAGAAATTCTATATTTCAGACATGTTTCAGACGATGCCCAGGATGCTCAATGTTCTTGAATTATTTGGATATGATAATTCGAGTGAGGAACTATCTACTAGATTTCCTGAAATCTCTGAAATATATGTTAGCTTTTCAATATTTAAGTAGAAGAGATTCTATCTTTAACGTGAAGTGAAAATTATTTAAAGTTGTAAATGTTCTATGGCTAAAATGGATACTTTTAAAACACTTTGTAATAAATTTTAGTAACATGTTGTATAAAATAAATGGGAAATATATATCTAATCATAAATTAAAAAAGTGAAAGATTATATATTTTTTTTATCGTAATAAAGGGTTTTGATAATAATATTTTAAACTCTAATGTTTTTCCCTTAAAATATTTAAAGAATTTAAATAAATTTAGTTTCTAAAAATATAAACTGAACTCAATGTTTTAAGGTTTTGTAACTATAACAAACCATTCCTGAGTTTGGATTTGTCTAATCGCCTTTTGAACATATGAGCACTTTTTCACCATTTAATTTCATTAACGGAAAATTCACTTAAACGTTGTATTCGTTAAGTCGTGTTACCATCTGTTTTAAATAATTACTATTTAATAAAAATGAAAATAATGGAATTCCACAAAGAAATTACTAGAGACGCATTTTAAGAAATTTATTTACAAATTGACGAATTAATCGATAATGATGATGAATTATTTAAAGATATGGATGTAGGAGTCAACAAATTAAGCAAGAATGATAGTGATAAATGAAATGCATCAACTTTTAATTACAGGTGGCAGTGAAATAGGTATGGGGAATAAAAATATAATACGTATTTAATACAAAATTAAGCAATTTGTTAAAAAAATGATAATAATTATCTGAATTTGTAATGGAAATATTTAAATAATAAAAAATATTTAATTGTAATACAATAAATTGAGTAAGAACATTTTAAATAGGACATCTTTCAAATAATTTGTGAGTGTTCTCAGTTATACTATTGCTTTTCGTCTGATTAATAGATTGGATTGGGACATGTTTCGAAGAAGCACGTACGTTTCAGTATGCATACTTATGCTTTGAAAAATAACTTATATTAACATCTGCAAGTAATCAAAATTATTTTATTGAAAAAAAATATCATCACAACATTATTCAAACCCAATTCCTAATTAAATATAAATAGCATACATACACTCTTTACGGTTTCCCATAGGATTTTATAACAAGTAGTACTGAAAATGTCTTGAAATCCCGTCGTATTTTATGAATTATTCAAAGATTCTTTATTCGTCTGAATTTTAAATGAAGCGTGAATTAAATTACCAAACACAAACACATAACGTCGACTTTATTCAAAGGAATATAACTTTCAAACCTCAAGAAAAACTCTAACCAGTATATTCTTGACGTTTTCATATTTCATATTTACCCTTATACTTACATCAGTTTACTTCTCATATTAAAGCTGATTCAAAGACACCTAAAGTACGTTATGATCTCTATGTGTTTGACATTCTGAAAATATTATAGACTGGCGTCAGGGAAAATTCTTAGTAAAAGAATAAATATAACATAAGTTTGCGGAAAGATGTTAAAATACAGTGTTCAAGATATTTCAGCGTTCAATCCTTTAGGTTTTTTTTTTTTTTATTATTGTTTTGTGCTTCTCCTCTAAGGGTGCATTGCCGATCTGTGACGAATAGAAATTTTATATTTCAGACATGTTTCAGATGGTACCCAGGATGCTCAATGTTCTTGAATTATTTGGATGTGATAATTCGTGTGAGAAACTATTTACCAGATTTCCAGGAATCTCTGAAATATGTGTTAACTTTTCAATATTTAAGTAGAAGGGATACTATCTTTAAAGTGAAGTTGAAATGATTTAGAGTTATAAATGTTCTATGACTAAAATGGATACTTTTAAAACACTTTTTAATACATTTTAGTAACATATAGTATAAAATAAATGGAAAAAATATATACACATAAATTCAGTAAGTGAAAGGTTATATATTTTTTATCATGAGGAAGTGCTTTGATAATAAATTTTAAAAAATAATGTTTTTTTTTCTTAAAGTATTTAAAGAATTTAAATAAATTTAATTTCTAATAATATAGACTTAATTCCATTTTTTAAGGTTTTTCATCTATAACACACCATTCCTGCGTTTTTATTTGTAGAACCCTATTTTGAAAGTACGAGTATTTTTGCCACCATTTAATTTCATTAATGGTAGAATTTCACTTAAACGCTGTATTCATCAAGCCGTGTTGCCAACAATTTTAAATGATTGCTATAGGAAATAAAACCAATGGAAGCACAAAGAAAATAGTGGCTAAGGATTTTAAGAAATGGATGCAGAAATTGACGAATTAATAGAGAAGGACGATTAATTATTTTAAGATACGGATGTAGGAGTCAACGAATTAATCGAGAATGGCAGTGATCGATGAATTGCATTATCTTTTAACTCCAGCTGATAGTGAAATAGACATGGGGAATAAAAAAATAATACGTATTTAAAAGAAAGTTAAGCAAATTATAAAAAAAAGAAGTAGAAATATCTGGAATTGTAAAGATAATATTAAAATAATAAAAAAATATGTTACTGTAATACAATACAATGAGGAAGTATATTTTAAATAAGACATTTTTAAAAAAATTTTGTGTGTATTCTCAGTAATCATGCCGATGTTTTTGGCCTGATTTTAGTTAAGATAATGGATAGGGACTTGTTTAATATAAGTGCCTGGCTTCAGTATGCATACTAATGCTTTGAAAAATAAATTATATTAACACCTGCAAGCAATAAAAGTTATTTTATTGAAAACAAAAGACTTCACAGCATTATTCAAACCCATTTCCTAATTAAATATAAATAATATGCATGCACTCTTTGCCGTTTCCCTAAGGATTCTATAACATTAGTACAGAAAAAGTCTTGAAATTCCTGTTGAATTTTATGAATTATTGAAAGATTCGTTATTCGCCAGAATTTCAAATGACGCGTGAATCAAATTGCCAAACACAAACACATAACGTCGACTTTATTCAAAGGAATATAACTTTCAAACCTCAAGAAAAACTCTAACCAGTATATTCTTGAAGTTTTCATATTTCATATTTACCCTTTTACTTACATCAGTTTACTTCTCATCCTAAAGCTGATTCAAAGACACCTAAAGTACGTTATGTTCTCTATGTGTTTGACATTCTGAAAATATTATAGACTGGCGTCATCGAAAATTCTCTCCATAAAAGAATAAATATAACATAAACTTGCGAAAGATGTTAAAATACAGTGCTCAAGATATTTCCACGTTCAATCCTTTAGGTCTTTTTTTTTTTTGTTTTATGCTTCACCTCCTAAGAGTGCATTACCGATCTGTGACGAATAGAGATTTTATATTTCAGACGATGCCCTTGATGCTCAATGTTCTTGAATTATTTGGATATGATAATTCAAGTGAGAAACTATTTACTAGATTTCCAGGAATCTCTGAAATATGTGTTAGCTCTTCAATATTTAAGTAGAAGAGATCCTATCTTTAAAGTGTAGTGAAAATGATTTAAAGTCGTAAATGCTCTATGGGGGAACTTGTAGCTAAAACAGATACTTTTAAAACACTATATTTAATAAATTTTTGTGACATTAGACATTTGTAATTGGGAAAAATATATAATCATAAATTCATTAAGTGAAAAATTGTATATTTTTATCATGGTGAAATTTTTTAAAATAATTTTTAAAAATAATGTTTTTCCATTATAATATTAATTTACTAAAAGAACTTAGATAAATTTAATTTAAAAAATATAAGGTTAATGTTTTTTGATAATAAGTTTTGGAGCTATAACAAACCATTCTGAGTGTAAATTTGTAGAATCTGATTTTAAACATAAATATTTTTGTTGCCATTTAATTTCATTAACAGTAGAATTTTATTTAAGCATGGTATTCAATGATTGCGTTGCCAACAACTTTAAATAATTACTATCGATTGAAAATGAAGCCAATAGAATTGCACAAATTCAAAAAAAAAAATGGTTCCGAAGGATTTTGAGTTGGGGATGTAGAAGTCAAAGAATTAATCCAGAATGACGATGATTAATGAATTGCAATACCATTTAACTCCAGCTTGTAGTGAAATAAGTATCAGAAATAAAAAAAATAATACGCATTTAATGCGAAGTTAGGCAAATTTGAAAAAAAAAAAAAAAAGCATAAGGAATATCTGGATTTGTAATGGAAATTGGGCAAATGAAGAAAGAATAAATCGTTTTATGAGATGCATTGAAAAACATTTAGTTTCTTAAGGTGAAACATAAAAACAGTTGCATCAGTCATTTTTCATGGTCAAACAGTTGTGTCAGTTGTTGCTCCTAGTCAAACATTTTTCAATCATTGCTCATAGCCAAAGAGTTGTGTTAGTTATTGTTCCCAGTTAATCAATTGTGCCAATCATTGCTCAGAGTCATATAGTTGTGTCAAGCATTACTTCTAGTCATATAGTTGCGCCCATGATTGCTTCTAGTCATATAGTTGCGTCCATGATTGCTTCTAGTCATATACTTAAGCCAGTCATTGTTTCCAGTTCTAGCCATTGCTCCTAGTCGAACAGTTTTGCTGATATTGATCTTAGTCAAACAGTTGTATCAGTCATTTTATCATAGTCAAATAATTGTGTCAGACGTTGCTCATAGTCATATAGTTGTGTCAATAATTGCTTCTAGTCATATATTTGCGTCAGTCATTGCTCCTAGTCAAACAGTTGTGTTAGTCATTGCTTCTAATCATATAGTTGTGTCAATGATTGCTTCTTGTCATATACTTGCGTCAATCATTGATGATAGTCAAGCAATTTGCCAGCCATTACTCACAGCCAATTTTAAAATCATCACCTTGGAAAACAAATTTATATATAATGCATTTATTTAATAAGCAATAATAAAAATTATTTACCCCTATTATATTATTAATATTTACTTTTGTTTAAATTACACAATTTACTTTCTTAATTTTAACTACATATAAAATGTTTTTAAAGTAAATTATTAAGAACGCGATTTTGTGGCAAACACAATGTCTAGTGAAGTAACAATCACGTTTTGCATGAATTTGCTGTATGTAACAGTACGTAAATCTTTGCTCAAGATACGTTAATGGTAAATTAACAAGATCCTTTATTGATTCAAAGTAACAAAAAAAAAATATGAATATTGCAAATAAAAAAATGGTCTTTTCTTTTGTGTGATTTGGAAAAAAATATATATCGACATTAAATCTTTGTTTAAAAAAAAATTTTTATTAGAAAAACTAGCTTCATAGAAAGTGATTATGGGGTACACGCAATGTACTAATGAAAAACTAAGTTCAGCAAAAGTTTGATGTATGCCGTGTTAATTGGAGAAAATTTTTGCTTAAGTTAATAGTTAATTTACGTTTTTTCTTTTGAATAAAAAAAACAAAAGTTGAATATTGTAATAAGAGATAAAATATTTTTTGAGGGGATAGTTTGGGTAAAAAATAAAGCTTCTTAAACAAGATTTTTTATTAAGTAAAGCTTATAAATATGACATTTATACAATTATTTATTAAATTTCAGATATTAAATTAAAATAATTATTCAATAAAATTCATGTTAATATGAATAATAGTTAATCATGTATTTCTATATAAGAAATATGTTTTTATTTAACACTTGCAAATAAAATTGTAATAGAAACATAAACCTATATTGATTTATAACAATAATGTAAATTAAATATGAACTTAGTACAGTGTTAAACGCATTTTTATTTTTATATAAATAACATAAATTTTATTTTTGTATTCTGCGAAAAGCAAACATTTTTTTCATACATTAAAATAAATGATTTTAAAGAACTGTACATTATATTTTTCATTATATAATTTTTATTTTTGAATATTGTATAAATATTTATTCAGCATTTTAAATTATTTTCTAATCTTTAACTAATAAAATAATTTTTAACAAATAATTTAATCGACATTTTAACCATATATAAAAATTCAATTCACTGTTTTATTACAACTTAAAAAAAATGTAGAGATGAGTATTTATTTATATTTTTGTGTTACATTTTTTTATTAATGTAATATTGTTTATTTATATAATTAGATATTTGATTTTCCTTATTTTAATATAGATTTCCATCATGTCTGAGATTCTGTATTTAAATCATTGTTTGAATTCATTAACTTTATGAGTAAGTAAAATATGCAATTAAAATTGTATTTATAAAGTGCAATATAAAAAAACTAATTAATTAATATATTGTAGAATATATATAATCCTAAATAAGTTTATGCTAACAATTTGCATAATTTAGATAATACAATAAATAAGAAAAAGAATAAATAATATACAATAAAAGAGAGGCAAAAAAAAATTAAGTAGCAGTTTTAATAAAGTAGTAATAAAGGGTCATTTAAAATGGTAAAACGTTGATTTATATATTATAATGCTACAGACTCTCACCTAAAGAGGAAGTACGTTTCGCACATCCTACACGTAACTCAGTATCCTGTTTTCAGTTCAGAAATGGAATCCTTTCCATGAATATCTAATTAAATATTTTTATATATGTTAAATACCGTATGTCTTTAATTGTATGTGTGGAAATAAAGCTGTTAATTCTGCAACCTTTGCTGAATTGTCTCACCCCAACTACATCTAGTTACAATCTATTTGCTCAACCTGCATACTACAAATCGATATTATTTTTCCGGAAAATGTGCATAATTTTTATACAAATTTCAAATATATAAATTATAAAGTATTTTAAAAATTCCACAAATAATAGTAATCAAATATCAAATATCGAAAATATATTTTCTTAAAAAACCATTAACCTATTTCAACTTTGTCACTTTTTTCTAGCGTCTTTTCCATGGAACGTAAACACGAATTCTTTTATTTGTGTATACTTTCAGTTGTATTCAATTTCCGTTAAGTGTTTTTCTGACAGGTGGTGAAAGAACTGTTTTTTTTTTCACAAATCACTATCTGCTTGAAAAGTTGTTTCAAAGAAAAACTTGCTCTTTGTATAATATTGTAGTTTACATATTTATTTTCGAACTTTTGAAACATTTTTGAAAGAAAAATAACTAAGAAAATGGCATGTAGGCTAAAGAAAAATTACATATATATAGCCACATTTACCAAAACATTCAGGTCCCTAAAGGTTTTCCATATCTTCGTATGTTTATAAAAATATTATAAATACTATATTTAGTTGAAAAAGTTTTATACAAATTCTCCTACAAACAATAATGTATAAAGAAACAATATATATTTTATATTATAAAAACAAAAGAGTTATTTTTTTCGTAGATAGATAAGATAGGTTGATTATAGATTTTTTTTAACAAAACAAAGCATAGAAATCTGATTTTGAACAATTAAATAAAATAATTTATAAATTAAAATATTATATTATACGGTTTCATATCGATATTATGTACTAATAATTAATAAATAAAAGACACATACAATATTTTAAAAGACATACACCTTTGCTAAAATAAATCCTGAGTTCTTCTATCAAACTATACTGTAAAATTTAGTCGTTTATTTTTGAAACATCGACTTATAACAGGACATTAACTGGGTGAACATTTATATCGTATAGGTGTATTTATGACCATCCTTACTGTCGATCTTTGTGGCTTGAAAGAGACTATGATAGAAAACACCTGCAATATTGCAAGACACTCCAATGGAACTGACTCCGAGACTACAAGATATTGTCTCTTGGGGCAATGACTTCAATCTTTACTTCTTCTACTATGTTTTGACGTTTTTGTTATTTTTCTTCGTTTTTATTTGTTTATATGTATACATTGGAAATAAAAAACATTTTTTAGAAAAATCCGCGAAAATTGTTGTTTTCAAATGCAAATCATGTTTATCTGGAATCTTTTTGTCATTATAATGACAGGCATGGCGCATATTCTGTTAAACCAAGCCCTCACTTAACATTTACATTTGACAACCACTATCTGCAAAGTAACAACAGAAAAAAATCACATAATTATCCGTCTTGTCTCAACTGAAAGACTTTCTGGTATATGTATTTGAGGTACCATCAATCATTTAGACAAGAAAGCTTTTCGCGGTTGCAGGCGAAGACAGGATAGCTTTATTGATTCTTAACCAACTTATTTTAATTTCTGCTATCAATGTCACTGCTTCATCTTACATGGTCTCTCGAAAAAAGATCATTTAATAAGTAAGGATCCACCATACATTCTCATAAAAAGCTATAACCTTGAACTTAAAGTTAATAGATCTTCGTCCTTTTTTCCGGGACCGATTGACTCTTACGTTAAACTTTGGACTTTACATGTTTTTTTTTTTTTTTTTTTTTTTGCCCGTTAGACTGTGGAACAGATAATGGTAGAGTGACAAAGAGAAAAGGGAGTTTGCAGGGTCGATTGAAGAATCCCATGTAGTACGGAGGATACAAAGACCCTTAACGAAAAGGTTTTTAAGATGATTTTGTAAATAATCGTAGTATAATTTTGTTTTATGTGTCATGTACTGCAGTTGTGCAATGATGTCTCAGCAAATTTTAATAAATATGACAGCCGAAAGTTTCGTTATTATTTGAAGAAATAATTCAGTTTCAATCATGAAACACACTGAATCAAGACCATACGCATATGCGGCCCTAACCTTTACTTAGTTCATGGAAAAAGTCATCTTTAAAAGTTTTCAATGTAATTCGTTATTTAGATACTTTTGTTATGGGAAAAGTATGCTTCTTTAAGGCATATTATTTTTGCTTTGCAGAGAAAATATTCATACAAAAAAATGTGTGGTTATAAATTATGCACGATTGAAGTTAAACTTCATGCTGTATGTCTTTAATGAAAAATGAAAAATTTATCAACAATTTTATAAAGATTAATATATAAATTAATAAATTGTATTTGATTATAAAGTAATTAATCATGATTTTTCGTTGCTCAGAAAAGAAATGCTCGAGACTTACAATGGAAATAATGCTCTAATGAAATATGGAATGAAAACTCTTAATTCTAGTGTTTTTCTACGCAACGTAGAAAAACTGAATACGATTGTTACTCTATGTTGTGAAGTATGCTTATATGATGAACTGTTCATTTTAAAACAAAGATTTCTGTTTCAAAAACTGGAGCAATGGTGATAACTCTGAAGCAAAATTTACATTAAAATCTCCACCAAAGGTTAATGGGAATTTGATCCAACTTTTCTCTACGTTCTGTAATTCCTACTGGCATATATGTTAGTAACTGGTAATTACCCTCATTTACATACTTGATGATGTTTGGGACGTTCTCATTAGGGTAAATATAAATTGCTATCATCATAATCCGATGTTTGAGAGTAAATGAAAGGCCATTGGAAAATGGTTTGCAATTAATTGGATAAGGTGGTTTAACGAATGATAAAATTTAGTAAAGTTAATTAATACTTCTTTTTTTCACTAAAAAACCATATTGGTCATATTCTTTGTTTAATTGGTGCAATTGGGTGCAGAATCAAGATCTTTACCATAATCAAAACCAAATTTAATAGGATGAATAATTAATAGTGAAGCAAATTAAAGCAACGCAAATAATTGACAACTACAATTTATTGAAGCCAACATTAATGTATAACTGACAGAATCCCCTTCTTTTATATAAACAGGAAGTGGCGACATGCGTACATAGATAAGAATAAAATGAGCAAAATAGTTCCGCAAACTTCCATAACAAAACTTTTGCTGAACTTGTTGTTGTGACTCTCATATAGGAAACTAAACCACAAAATGCTTTTAAACCTTTAGATTTTTCTGCTTTTTTACACAACTGATTCGTGCATGATTAATAATGTGAAATTTAAATCACTATATAGAAATATTTAGTACTCTAGAATAATTTAACTCTTTTTCATTTAATTTAATGTACAATTTTGCATAATGACATCATAAATTTTTCCCTTGGGTTATTTTAAAAGATAAAAATAATGGCACATGCATATGTCTCAATAACTAAAATTTCCATTTATTTGTAAAAAATTATAGATTTTGAAGGATAACTATATCAGTTTGTATATCAGGAATATTATTTGAATGAAACTAAATGTTTTGTATTGAAGTTTACGAGAAAAAAACTTACGTGTTTGTTTTTAACAGTTTTATCTTTAACTAAATACTTTTTATGTACAATTCAATCTTAAAATCATGAATAAAAAAAAATTGCAAAGAAGAAGTTATACGTAACGAATTAAAATTGTTAGATATCTATGTATACAGAAAAACAAGCGATTAAAATTTAAGAGTAATTAAATGTTTCATCAAAGTCTTACATCTACTTGTGCAATTTCAACCAGTTGATATTTATTCACAAGATTTCAGACATCTGAAAAAATCCCGCCAATCCTAGAGTTATCTATGATATAGATAAACTATATACTAGATAAGCAAAACGATTCTTCTCATTAACGTGCCCTAGAGAGAAGGGAGTTCACCCTGGAATGCCGAGAAATGTCACTATACCTAAATTTCTGGCAAAAAAATCAACTTGTGATTTGAAAATTGTTTTCTAGGAGATTTGAGGGGATAAGAAATTTAAATTTGACAGCTTCAAATCTCTCATAATAACAGTTCGTTGTAAGTGTAAGTCGACATCAGGTTTTTCGGTAAAATTCCAAAATGGTCTTATGGGTGAATGCGATTTATTTTTCTCAATTCTTTCTGCATATTTTTATCAATAATCCCGCTGTTATTATCTATTATTAAATAACAGCATGATTATTTAATATTAACAAGAATGCATCTGACTATTAAAATAATAAGATTGAAATTATTTTTCAGTTGTCATGTTTTATATTAATTTTGATACAAAAATTTATTTTACAAGCTAATATATTTTTTTAAATATATATACATAAATATTTACTCTATATAAATAAAACAAATAATTAAAATATTCATACAGAAAGCAAAATAACATGAGATATAACAGTGGCATTTCTTTGTTTATGATTTACATTAATTATGAAAAAAAATCATGAATACTTATTTCCATTAATCATTTCAACTTTAAACAAAACTTAAAAATACAACTAAGATCTACAATATCAAGACGAAAATTACAAGAACAACAATTGTTCAGAAATTATTATGTAGATCAAACTTCAATGGACTGAGTTTTCCCATGCCATTTGGCCATAGAGATCTTATACTATTGAAAAAAATATTGGACATGATCGAGGGGGCAATAAGATGGGGCTGCCATAGGTAATCACTTCTAGCATCTATTATTAAAAGAACAGACATATTGGACATAATTATCTCATTTCATATTGACAACATCTTAAGAAAAATTAAGACTCTGATACCAGATCCTTATAATTAACTATCATATTAATGAGTGTAGTAAAGATACTGTAATTTATTTACACAGTGATTATATGGAGTTCTTATTGATAACTTTCAATTTTGTAAAGTTTCCTTTATAGCTATTTGTCTTAAATTATTTATCAACATTCCTCATTAATTACAGTTATAATTTAATTAAATTATTATGTTATTATGTGTGTTAATTTAATTTATTATGAGTGTGTATTTTTTGGAATGATGTATATTTAATAACCAACATTAATATTTAAAAATTTTTATAAAAATTAATAAATGAATTTCTAGAGCAGCAGTCCTTTTGCAATATACTGTGAACAAGTTAAATAACAAATTAATAATAATAATAATTAAAACGCCATAGTTAATTAACTACACCAATAATTATTACACTATATTAATTGCACAAATTTTATTTAAGAAAACAACAATTTATATACCATTAAAATCAGCGAAGTAAATATACAATTAAAAACTGGAAAGCTTGATATTATGAATAACATTTCTTATTTAAACTTATAAAAACATTTAAAAGTTTAATTCCTAAAGAATGTTTAGACAAATAAGCAAAATATTTGACAAAAGCAAGCATATATTTATAATAAAAAAAACTAATTTAAATGAATAAAGGTTTTTTTTTATTAATTTATTCAAGAGAGAAAATATTTTTATTTTTTATTTCTATAAAGGTGCTTTGAATCACGAATGCAAATATTTAAGTAATTGCTTCCATAAGTAGTTATTATTATTCAGGTCCTAATAAATATTTATTTTCCACTTACAGGTAGTTTATTACCGCAAACTACTCATTGTTTACCCACTACATATTTTCTAGATTTATTTTATCAAGACCAGTTCGCTTATCACCAACGATAAAGAGGAGGGTGGGAACTACGAAGCAGTTCACCTTGTTGCCAAAAAGAAGTGAAAAATATTCTCTGCTGAAAATTCCAAATAGAATGTGTTTTCATTGATAAATGGTTATCACAAAATCGATGGTTATACCCTGACAGCACTGAACAATAAATAATCCGCCTGTTGGCAAGTTTTCCTTCTTTTATGCAAAATAAGTGAACTGGAAACAAGAACTGCATTGAATAGTGCATGAAACATTTACGGTGATGCTAGAGCTCAATTTTGTGGCAGCACAAAATATCGAAAAATGCTTTTTCAGTTTATCTATGAAAAGCAGACGAATCTGGTGTACTGAGTTATAAATTTTTTCAACCTTATCTTTTTTTTAGGCTTGAAAAAAAATACAGCACTAATTTATAAGCATTCAGTAGTTTTGAAAAGAAATTTAATGCTGTATTCTAAAATAGAATTGAAGTTTTTTTAATATTTCTTTTTATGTTGTATTTAACAGTAACCTCTACCTCATGTAGTTTATGTTAGCTTATTAAGAATAAAGAATGGTTATTTTTATACACCTAACATACATGTGACATTAAAATAATAGTTTGTGCCGAAAATTAAATACAGAAAAAAAATTGATTTACGAATAAATAATAGTAAGTATAGCAATTAAAAGAACCAATGTTTTACATTATTTGCAATTTAATTCACTTGTATAGTTGGAACCAATTTGTTGATCATTTGGAACTAATGTTTCAAATTATTTACAATTTAATTGAGTAGTATACCAAAATCTATAATTAAAATTGTGAATGAAATAATACAAAATGATATTTTTCAAAAATTTTTTAATTCCTAAAGAACGTTTAGACAAATAAGCAAAATACTGACAAAAACAAGCATATATTTACAAAAAACTACTTTTAAATGAACAAAGGTTATTTTTTATTAGTTTATTCAAAATAATTTTTTTTTATTTCTACGAGGTGCTTTGCATCAGGAATGCAAATATTTAAGTAATTGCTTCCATAAGTAGTTATTATTATTCAGGTCCTAATAAATATTTATTTTCCACTTACCGGTAATTTATTACTGCACACTACTCATTGTTTACCCACTACATATTCTCTAGATTTATTTTATCAAGACCAGTTCGCTTATCACCAACGATAAAGAGGAGGGTGGGAACTACGAAGCAGTTCACCTTGTTGCCAAAAAGAAGTGAAAAATATTCTCTGCTGAAAATTCCAAATAGAATGTGTTCCATTGATAAATGGTTATCACAAAATCGATGGTTATACCCTGACAGCACTGAACAATAAATAATCCGCCTGTTGGCAAGTTTTCCTTCTTTTATGCAAAATAAGTGAACTGGAAACAAAGAAGTGCATTGAATAGTGCATGAAACATTTACGGTGACGCTGGAGCTCAATTTTGTGACTGCACAAAATATCGAAAAATGTTTTTCAGTTTATCTATGAAAAGCAGACGAATCTGGTGTACTGAGTTATAAATTTTTTCGAACCTTATCTTTTTTAGACTTACAAAAAAATTCAGTACTGGTTTATGAGTATTTTGTAGTTTTGAAATAGAATAGCTCTGAATTCTAAAATTGGAGATAAGATTAGAGTGGGATTTTTGATGGCTTTCTGTTTTGTAACATTTCCGTTATAGCAATTTTGTCGAAAATAATTTTTTCAATATTCATCATTAATTACTGTTACAATTTAATTGTACTATTATGCACGCTTATTTTTTTGGAATGAAGTATACTTTATGATAAATATTGTTATTTATAATTTGTTATAAGAATTAACTTAAATAATTATTATTAATTTCTGGTGCAGCAGTCATTTTACAATATATAGTGAAAAAGTTTAATGACAAATAATAATAATAACAACAACACCATACCAATATAAATAAACGATAACCCATGAATCATAAAAAGCTTTAAAGTAAACATATAATAAAAAGTACAACGCTTGACATCATGAAAAAATTTTATTTTTTAAACTTATCGAAATATCTAAAGAAATAATTCCTCAAGAACGTTTAAACAAATAAGCAAAATATTTGACAAAAACAAGCATATACTATATTTACAAAAAAAACGAATTTTAAATGAACAAATATTATTTTTCATTAATTTATTCAAAACAGGAAAATATTTTTTTTTTATTATTCCTACGAGGTGCATCACGAATGCAAATATTTAAGTAATTGCTTCTATAAGTAGTTATTATTATTCAGGTCCTAATAAATATTTATTTTCCACTTATGGGAAATTTATTACTGCAAACTACTCATTGTTTACCCACTACATATTCTCTAGATTTATTTTCTCAGCTATACATAAGACACATTCGCTTATCACCAACGATAAAGAGGAGGGCGGGAACTACGAAGCATTTTACCTTGTTGCCAAAAAGAAGTGAAAAATATTCTCTGCTGAAAATTCCAAATAGAACGTGCTTTCATTGATAAATGGTTATCACAAAATCGATGGTTATACCCTGACAGAACTGAACAATAAATAATCCGCCTGTTGGCAAGTTGTTCTTCTTTTATGCAAAATAAGTGAACTGGAAACAAAGAACTGCATTGAATAGTGCATGAAACATTTACGGCGACGCTGGAGCTCAATTTTGTGGCTGCACAAAATATCGAAAAATGTTTTTCAGATTATCTATGGAAAGCAGACGAATCTGATGTACTGAGTTATAAATTTTTTCAGCCTTATCTTTTTTTAGGCTTGAAAAAAAATATAGCACTAATTTATAAGCATTCAGTAGTTTTGAAATGAAATTTAGTGCCGTATTCTAAAATAGTATTGAATTTTTTTTTAATATTTCTTTTTATGTTGTATTTAATAGTAACCTCTACCTCATGCAGTTTATGTTAGCTTATTAAGAATAAAGAATGGTTAATTTTATACACCTAACATACATGTGACATTAAAATATTAGTTTGTGCCAAAAATGAAATACAGAAAAAAAAATTGACTTACGACTAAATAGTAAGTATAGCAATTAAAAAAACCAATGGTTTACATTATTTACAATTTAATTCAGTTCAATGGTTTGAATTAATCGGTTGTTCAGTTGGAACCAACTTTTTTACATTATTTACAATTTAATTGAGTAGTATACCAAAATCTATAATTAAAATTGTGAATGAATAATACAAAATGATATTTTCCAAAATTCTTTTAATTCCTAAAGAACGTTTCGACAATTTAGCAAAATACTGACAAAAACAAGCATATATTTACAAAAAAAGTTTTAAATGAACAAAGGTTATTTTTATTAATTTATTCAAAATAATTTTTTTTATTTCTACGAGGTGCTTTGCATCACGAATGCAAATATTTAAGTAATTGCTTCCATAAGTAGTTATTATTATTCAGGTCCTAATAAATATTTATTTTCCACTTAGAGGAAATTTATTACTGCAAACTACTCATTGTTTACCCACTACATATTCTCTAGATTTATTTTATCAGCTATCCATAAGACCCACTCGCTTATCACCAACGATAAAGAGGAGGGTGGGAACTACGAAGCAGTTCACCTTGTTGCCAAAAAGAAGTGAAAAATATTCTCTGCTGAAAATTCCAAATAGAATGTGTTCCATTGATAAATGGTTATCACAAAATCGATGGTTATACTCTGACAGCACTGAACAATAAATAATCCGCCTGTTGGCAAGTTTTTCTTCTTTTATGCAAAATAAGTGAACTGGAAACAAAGAAATAGTGCATGAAACATTTACGGTGACGCTAGAGCTCAATTCTGTGGCAGCACAAAATATCGAAAAATGTTTTTCAGTTTATCTATGAAAAGCAGACGAATCTGGTGTACTGAGTTATACATTTTTTCGAACCTTATCTTTTTTTTAGATTTGAAAAAAAAATACAATACTGGATTATATGTATTCTGTAGCTTTGAAATGAAATTTAGCGATTCTAAAATTGGATATAATTACTTTTTTCTCTTTCTTTTTAAAGTGTGTTCTAAATCCTTCTACATCATACAGTTTATGTTAGCTTATTAAAAATAAATAATGGTTAATTCTATACAGTTAACATAAAGCTGGCATTAAATCAATACTTCGTACAGGAAAAAAATGATTTACGAATAAGAGATAATAATTATAGAATTTATAAGTTTAGAATGTTTTACATTATTTACAATTTAATTCAATTGGATAGTTGGAACCAATTGGTTGGTCAGTTGGAACCAAAGTTTTACATTATTTACATTTGAGCAATATACCAAAATCTACAGTTATAAGTAAAATTGTGAATGAAATAACACAAAAAGATATTTTTTAAAGTTACGGATTTGCTGTGGAAAATAGTTTTTAAATTATTATTAATACCGATATTGAAATTTAATATTATTACGATCATGCCCATTAATTTATTTAAGGAATTTAACAGAAAATAAATAGCATATTTCACGAACTTGTTCAAACATTATTCCAAATCTGTAACATTTAAAATAAACATTTAAACTGAAGACATGTTTTCATAAAACCGAAAATACCGTCCCTAGTACAGAAGTTGAAAACCTTTTCTAATTAAGTATTTAAACTATTGATAAATTTTAATATTATGTATAGATAAGTAAGTTTGATGACGACTTCTGCTTGAAATTATAGAAAAAGGAAATTTGATTTTCATAGCAAATGTGATGTGTTTACTTTACAATTTTCGTAGTCTTCGTTATTTCTCATCAAGGTAACAATATTCCACCGTTCATCTTATTTCATCAGATGTTATTAATGATAATTTCTCATACCACTGTTGACGTTCAGCCTGTACATATTATTTATTAATTTTAAATATAGTTCTTTCATAATTTTCTATTACACAAAATTCTACAAACTTAATGTCAATTTCATTAATTATAAAAATCCATTTATATTAAACAATTTAAGTTAACATAAAAAATAATACAGAAATGGTTTCACCTGAAGAATTTTAAAATATATATTTTAATAGAAGACAATTGATTATAATAATTAAAGAATATCTTTAATTCAATAGTAGAATATCTTTTAAAAATATTAAAAATAGCCCTTTCACAAAAACATTAGAGCCCGTACTTATAAATGTCATGAACCAATGCATTATTAACTCGTGATTGGATGGCCAATTGGCTAGCGCTCTGGCCTTTGGTAAAACATACTTTACAAGTCTTCCCGTGGCATGTTGGTTCGGAATCCACCTTGAACTGTAGGTTCTGGTCTAAATAGCTTAAAGTGTGCAAAAAATGACCGTTGAGCGACAAATCGGACGAATCCGTTATTAACTCAAAGCAATAAAGTTACTTTGTAACTATATTGTAATCCTTTTCTGTGCGTTATTCACATTTATTAGCAAACACTATTCGAATAAGGAATAAATTTTGTGCTTTTAAAAGATATATGTAAATTTTCTTATAAAAATGTAAATTTTCTTCTTCAATTCAGCATACTTCGATTTTTAACAGTGTTAAATAAATTCTAATATTTACGACTAAAACACACCATTTTCATCCAAAATGAGAGTAATAAAATTTGTATATCAACAAACACATTAACGACAACAAATTTTTTTAATTTATTTCTCTATTTTTGTATATTTGAATGCACAGGAATGAGGTTTGCCATAGACAAACAATATGGTTTTCAGTCATTGAATCTTGATACGGCCACGATCAACGTCACAAATAAGCAAGTCTCAACTTTTGAAAAGAAAGAAACTCCGAGTAAATTCCTATTCGAAACAAGTTTTGAATAGTGTTGTATTCAGTGAATTGCGAACAGAAATACTTAAAACACATGGAGCATCGAAGCGGAAGTAACTGAGGAGGCAGGCGTTGAACTTATTTGCTCAAAAGAGATCATCAAATTTTACGCGCGTGGAGCGTAAAGAGATTTCGGTCACCAAGTAAAACAACTTAAAGAGTAAAAAAAAAAATAATAATGACGAATAAAATGAAACACAATGGCATCTGAAGACAGAGAACACTTGGCGAGGTTCAAGAATCGTTGCACAGAGTCAGTAAAACAGAACCATTTTCTTTGAACGAGTTCCGCTTCACTTGATTCACAAAGAAGTAATAGAAAGAAAGAAGCTTGACGTAGCATGGCTTCAGAATCTAAAGCTATCAGAATGAACGGGAAAAAAAGGGGGAAAAAGCTGGCGAAAACATAAGACGTTCTTTCATTGGGCCACGGTACTAGAATTGAATCTTCGAAGGCACGAACGGATTAAATTGAGTACACTCCAAAAAAGTTTCGTACTTTCTCACTCCCTATCTTTTAAAATATCCTCAAAGCATGAGAAATTTTGGAACACATATATTTTGGCTTAGAAAATGTACCGTTTTTGAAGATTTTCGTATGAAGATTTTTTATGTAGTGACGTATTTGAATGGGAATTTAAATTGCTTTTCACTTGGGAAAAAAATGTTTTTAGCTTTCCATCAAAGTCTTAAAAACATTCTTCAAAATTTAATTTATTTCCATTTTTTATTAGATATGCGTCTTAACACGTGGCAAGAGAAAATAAATCTTCAGTTTACAAAACAAAACGAAATTTACATGTTATTTTATTCTTAATAAATAAATCTTATAATATATACATATACAGAAAGATATATACAGAAAGAAATATACAGATATATATACAGAAAGATAGTGAACATGAAACCTTACTTAACGACAGAAAATAATAATTTATTTTCTATTTTTGTATATTGGAATGCATGGAAATGAGGTTTGTCATACGTAAACGATATGGTTTTAAGTCATTGAATCTTGATATGGCCACGATCACAAGTCTGCAAGTCTCAACTTTTGAAAAAAAAAAGAACCTCGGAGTAAATTCCTATTCGAAACGAGTTTTGAATAGTATTATATTCAGCGAATTGTGAACAGAAATACTTAAAACACATGGACCATCGAAGCAGAAGTAACTGAGGAGGAAGGCGTTGAACTTATTTGTTCAAAAGAGATCATCAAATTTTACTTGCTTGGAGCTTAAAGAGATTTCGGTCACCAAGTGAAACAACTTAAAGAGTAAAAAAAAATAATAATGACGGATAAAATGAAACACAATGGCATCTGAAGACAGAGAACACTTGGCGAGATTCAAGAATCGTTGCACAGAGTCAGTAAAACAGAACCATTTTTTTTGAATGAGTTCCGCTTCACTTGGTCCACAAAGAAGTAATGGAAAGAAAGAAGCTTGACGTAGCATTGCTTGAGAGTCTAAAGCTGTCAGAATGAACGGGGCAAAAAAAGGGGAAAAAAATCTGGGGAAAACATAAGACGTTCTTTCATTGGGCCACGGTACTAGAATTGAATCTTCGAAGGCACGAACGGATTAAATTGAGTACACTCCAAAAAGTTCAGTACTTTTTCACTCCCTATCTTTTAAAATATCCCTAAAGCATAAGAAATTTTGGGAACACATATATTTTGGCTCAGAAAACGTACCGTTTGAAGATTTTTATGTAGTGACGTATTTGAATGGGAATGTAAATTGGTTTTCACTGGGAAAAAAAATGTTTTCTGCTTTCTATCAAAGTCTTAAAAATATTTTAAAAATTTAATTTATTTATTTTTTTTATTAGATGTGTGTCTTAAAGCATGGAAAGAGAAAAAAATTTAATTTTACAAAATATATATATTATTTCTTCTTAATAAATAAATCTTTTTAAAAACTTACTGTATGACTTCGATTATTGCTATTCAAAATAGAGCCATTTAGTTGAAGAGCTACCCGCAAAATTTTCCTATTTGCTCCTGTTCTTTGCCTTAATTAGTAAATTGAAGAATGAAGATTTTTTTAAATCATTTTTCTCTCCCTCTGTCTTTCTAAGCTACGGTAGTAAAAATAAGTTTATAAGTACTTAAAACTGCAGAAACTTTCGTGGAACCTTTTACTTTATCCTGTTACGTAACCATGGCCAGTTAAATAAACCCTATCCAGTGATACATAAATGCAGTGTACAAGTTATGGAACGAAAAAAGAATCCTCAGTGTAATAAATTTTATTTAAAAAGGAACAATTAATCTTAAAAAAAAAGCTCAATGCCACTCAATTATTACTTCACTTTCATAATAACAGTATTGCTATTTTAGCTCTATTAGACTGAAAGCTTGTATATCACGACATATCATGAGTTCATATCAATTATAGGCGTAATCAGCTTTTTTATCAATTTATTATTCTTGTATTGCATCGTTTTCATTTATGCTTTTAGTTGAGTATTATGCAATTTATTTATTATTTTTTTTCATTCTCAAGATTCGATATAATCCTCTAATTCCATTGGAAGTTATAACTTTCTCCAATTTGAATTTTTTTTACCATCTTCATTTTTTAACTGTCAGGCAGTTTCATAATCTTGGATACGGAAAGCAGCTGAGGTGTGTAGTAAAACAAAGTGGCAAAATGGTGAAACTTGGGTAGATCTAAATCTGCAACATATCTGCAATTTTAGTCGCTAACGTTCCAGGGGGGGAAATTAGTAGAATTTGCAGTTTTTTCATCAGTTTATTGTTGTTGTATTGTAACTTATTTCATTTGTGATTATGTTAGCCATAGTATCGTGCAATATAATCGTTATATACCGGTAATTCCATTATTGGACGTTATCATCTTCTCCATTTTGAATTTTTTTACCACCTTCATTTTTTTACCCGGCAGACAGTTTCATAATCTTGGATATGCAAATCAGCTGAGGTGTGTAGTAAAGCGAAGTGGCAAAATATTAAAAATTCAGTAACTCTAAATCTGAAATATTTCACTTTCACTATAAAATTTTGTCATTTTAGCTCTATTAGACTGAACTCTTCTATACCACTGCATATCAAGAGTTCATTTCAATCATATGCATAATCAGTTTATTCTTCTTGTATTATATCTTTTTTTCACTTATGCTCATGCTACTTACAGTATCAAGAAATAAATTTTTGTTTTCATTCTTAAGATTATATATAGTCCTGTAATTCCACTATTGGAATTCATATCTTTCTCCAATTTGAATTCATTTTTTTTTTACCACCAAAAATTTTTTTTAACTGGTAGGCAGATTCATCATCTTGGATACGTCAAACATCTGAAGTGTGTGATAAAGCAAAGTAGCAAAATGTGGAAACTTTAGTAACTCTAAAACTGCAGCATATTTGCAATTGTAGCGGCAAATGTTCCACGGGGAAAATACGTAACATTTGACAACAGGAACAGCATCAAATCAATTAATTTAACGATATAATTTAACTTTTATATACACTCAAGAGCATTATGACTACATTATGACCACCCCTACATTTTGCAATTAACTCGCCTGGATCACGAGGAAGGCACGTGATCAGGTGGAAGTGGTATTTAACTGTTGCTGGAGAGTCTGAAAAATCATTCTTTCACTTACTTCTGTGTGTGATGGGAAAGGCTGCGGATATAAGTGACTTTAATAGATGTCAGATTGTAATGGCTAGAAAGCTCGGAACAAGTATTTCCGAAACTGCACAACTCGTGAGTTGTTGGTGATCTACATTTGTTAGTACTTATGCAAAGTGGATGAATGACGGTGAAACCAACGGTAGACGACATGGTGTTGGACGTCCATACGCTATCAAAGAAAAAACTCGTCGGAGACTGTCTCGCATGGTGAAGCAAAACTGGAGTCAGACACTGGCTCAGCTGGCAGCCCAATACAATGCAGGGCCAAGTAGAATAGTATCGGAGCACACTGTTCAGCGGATACTGCTGGATATGGGGCTACGCAGCAACCCACTCGTGTACGTTTGTTGACAAAGCGTCATCGCCAACTGCTCCTGCGCTGGGCCCGGGAACATAGTGACTGGTCCATGGATCAGTGAGAGAGAGTTGCCTGGTCAGATGAATCATGGTTTGTCATGCATCACGCCGATGGCCGTGTCAAGATACGCCGTCTTCCAGGCGAACAGTTGCTCCTTCAATATACAGTAGGTCATACACAGGCCGGAGGTGGTGGTATTATGCTTTGGGGGGCGTTCTCTTGGGCGTCTCTGGGACCCGTGGTTGTGGTAGAGCAAACCATGAATCCTACAGGGTATCTGAACAGCATTGATGACCAGTTGCACCCTTACATGGCCTCTGTTTTTCCAGCTGGAAATGGAATGTTCCAACAGGACAGCACCCCTTGTCATATACTGCATACATATGCTGAATTCCAGTATGATACATATGCTGAATTCCAGTTAATGTCCTGGCCGCCTAACTCACGGGATTTCAATCCGATAGAAAACATTTGGGATGTCCTGGGACGGCAGCTCAGAGTTCAAAGACCACCAATTCGCAATATCTCGGATTTGCGAGACCGTTGCTTAAACATCTGGTACAATCTGTCTCCGGCCATCTACCAAAGACTTGTGGCATCCATGCCAAGGCGGGTTGAAGGTGGGCCAACTCATTATTGACAGGTGGTCATAATGTTTTGGCTCATGAGTGTATATACATTTTATCTGAATTAAAAATTTATCTTATTTACAAAATTACTATGTTTTATTTTTATTATTTCATTTTAATAACAAAATAAAACTAAATAAAATTAATTTTAAAAAAAATCAAGAACAGATACTAATATTTTGCTTTACATTTCTCACATACTTTATTCAAATTTTTATGAACTACAATTCACATACAGATTATTTTGGCCTAAGAAGTTTGATCTCAGAAATAAATAAATTACAACTATGGAAATGAAGTTCAAGAATATATTTTATCTAAGTTACTAGAGTACATGTTTATTTAATTTATATCATGAGCATCTAAAGTGGAAAACATATCTGTGAAGAATCTATATAGACTTTGTCTCGCCCTAAAATAAAACTCTTGTGAAACGTTTGAACTCTTGAAGCTCCTTTTGACAAGTAAAAAGCAGCACTTTAGAATGCAAACGAAGAAACGTATATCATAAAATGTTTTTACAAAGTGCCCAAAAATTGAATATCTAGATCAAAAGATACAAAATAATTCCACACATTGTCAACAGAGAAATATAAGTTTAAAAGGATAAAAATCTATTTCAGTTTTTGTAGTGTCTATACTGTTTTAAAAATGAAAGATTTTTTCCAATAAAAATTTTTCCATTTTCAACAGTTCGCTTTTTATATGTAAATCTACAACATATTTTATGCCTCATATAATATAGTATTTAAAAAAAATTTTGACAGAAGCATATATATTTTGGGTCTGGAAAAAAATTATTTAAAATTTCCTAGACAGATAATGCTGCTATGTAAAATTTTCTCTAAAGAAGTTGAATTTTTTTGTCCCGTATAAAAGTTGAAATGCTCAATACATCGAAAAATTGAAAAAAAAAATACTGAATTTATTTTTTTAGATGTTACGAAACTCGAAGAAGTTAATAAGAAAAATTTAATATTCTCACATTTTTTAAAAAAGATTATTAAAAAATCCGTTAGATTATTTTTAAAAAAATTAGATTATTTCAAAAGATAGCAATTATATTATCTACATCTATAGCAAAATATTTATTTAGTAAGGCATTTTTCAATCATGAGAAAAAACCTTTATGTGTTGTATTTTTAGCTTGTAAAATTTAGTAAAATATGATTATGATTTTAAATGACTGTTAGATAAAAAACTTACAAATAGTAATAATGATGTTTTCCTTTGTGTTATACATTAATAAGACAGTATAAGACTTATAAGATAGTATAAGACAGACAGACCTTTTTCAATAAATGTAAAAAATGCCTTTTTGAAATGTTTTTTTTTTTTTAGTCTTTTTTTTCCATATTTTTTTATTATTTATTATTTTTTTACAATTGAAGTAAAAAAAAATTACATGGTTTTTATATAACAACTAGATATTTCAACTTTTATACAAATTACTCTCTCTCAAATTTTTAAAATTCCTGGTTAAAACTACACTCATGTCCATAAATTAAGGATAATTCAGAATCACACAAATATTGAACTCTAAAATAAAAATTTCACCTGTAGAATTATCCCACACATCTTGAAGAAGAATATGCAAATTACAGGAAAACACCAGATGGCGCGGATAGTACGTCACAATAACGAGAGTGTAAGAGAGGGGTATATAAGGAATGATAGCAAAGAAGTAAAATTGTTCACAAGCGCTTTAACAGCCTTTCAGTGTAATAACCGCATAGTTATGGCACAAAGGAAGTATTTGGATGATTTTTAACGTGGTAGAATTATCGGACGACTGGAATGTGAACGTATCCAGCTTTAAGTATCAGATGAACTTGGAATCGCCCTGAGTGTCATCTCCAGGCTTTGGCAACGATTCCAAGATGATGGTAATGCGAGTAGATGTTACAGCCTAGGTCGCCCCCGAGTTACAACGCCGATTGAGGACCGGTATTTAGCAGATACTGCCAAAAGAAATAGACGGAGCACAGCATCAGACCTGTCTCGTCAGCTCTCTTCAGCTACCGGTACGACAGTTTCAAGGCAGACCGTGTACAGACGCTTAGGGCACATTGGTCTATATGCTCGTAGGTCTGTCAGATGTGTTCCACTTACCGCAATTCACTGTCGCCTGCGATTAACCTGGAGTAGAGAGCATGCATTGTGGACACCGCAACAGTGGTCTGATGTGATGTTTTCCGGCGAGTCCAGGTTTAGTTTGCAGTCTGATTCTCGCCGGAGTTTCATATGGAGAGCGCCAGGTACCCGTTACCACCAAGAGAACATGATTGAACGACACCGTTACGGTGGTGCAGGATGGCTCGTTTGGGGAGGAATTATTCTAGGTTCCAGAACAGACCTGCATGTTCAGAGTGTAACGATGACAAGCCACATCTATCGGGATGTCATTCTGAAACAACGTGTACGTTTGTTTCGGGGCGCCATGAGTGCTGAATTTCTGTTTATGGATGACAACGCCCGTCCTCACCGTGCAAACATTATAGACGAAGGCCTTCAATTGGAGGATATCACACGTATGGATTGGCCAGCATACTCAATATCCAATAGAGTATGTGTGGGATATGCCTGGCCGACGAATTGCAGCCCGTCAACCACCTCCCACCTGTCAACCTTAACTTCGGAGGGCATTGCTTGATGAGTGGTGTAATATTCCCTAAGATCAGATTGATAATTTGATACTCAGCATGCCTAGGCGTTGTAAGGCCTGTATTGCATCGTCCGGGAGACATACTCCATATTAACTATCATACTAACCATGCTATACTGTTTTTTGTAAATAGGTTCTTTTTTGAAATTTGCTCCAGGGAGTAAAAATCGCAATTTTTATTAATTATGTCAAACATATAGCATCTTTTTTACTCTTTACCTTTTGTTTAATAAATAAGAAGAAGCAAAACAAATTTGACTTATTTGTAAAGTCTAAGTCAAATTTGTTTTGCTTCTGTCTCTTTCTTTGCCTGAACTTCATTATCCTTAATTTATGGACATGAGTGTATTTCAACTTATGTCATAAAAATTAAAATATTTCAATAACTTTAATAAATTGATAATAACAGAAATAAATTGAAAAAAAAATTAAAAACTGTGTTTTAAAGATTGCAAATTTTCTTAAAAAGGTAAAAGTCCTGCCCAAAATAACGAATAATACTGAATTATATTATATTTTTATTGATTATTATAAATGTTTCGGAAATTACATAAAAAAAATGCAACCATATAAAATAAATTAATATGTTTATCTGTTTCAGTAAATGAGTTTTCTACAAGTTTCTTAAGTTACTATGATTGAGAACTTTATTAGCAAAACATAAGCTAGAATATAAATGCGAGTTTTGTAATGAAATTTATAATATTTTACCAAAATGGGGTTCAGTGGCTTCTTTTGAATTTCTTATCAAATTATGAAGTAGTTCACCTCAAAATCATTTTTAATTATGGAATAAAAATATATTGTTAAAATAAACAATACTATACTTAATGGCTTAATCACTTCCAAAAGGATTGCAGATATAAAAAAAAAAACGGTAAATTTCCCATGTATCTATTCCTGCACTAAAATCGAGACTTAACTTATCCGATTAAAAACATTTCATAATTTTTCAATTACGAAAGACCTTTTAGAGATAATTAAAAAAAAACTGGTTAAGCATCTAGCTGTTATGTACCTTTCATCAAATTCTTTGTTAACATTATCAAATACTTTGCCAATATCACTTGTTTGGTTGCTAACGTGATATTTTATTTTTTTTATTATTATTATTATTATTATTATTATTATTTATATTATTAATTCAAGTTTAGTTATTAAATTAAAATTGAAGTAACATTAATTATACATATTATTAATTTAAATTTAATTTCTGCATCATTAATTTAATTTTAATTTTATATATATTTAATGTTAAGTGATTTACACCATTTTACTTACCAATTGGAGTAGTTATGTGAAAGAAAAGCATTTTTTCAAAAAATAAATATGATACGACAGTAAAATTAAAAATGAATAATTTTTCCCTACTTATAAATAATTTAATTTACAATTTTTCCTTCAAAATTTAAGGGAATATGTTGCTTTCCCCAATTGCTGCTGGTCATCATTCACGAGTTTGTAGTCTTTCCAACATTTTTTTAAATTTTCCAGCACAAGAGACTCTATAGAATAGGAATAGGAATAGGATTTATAATTTTCTAGAATCATATAATTTAATATCCTAAAATAGGATATATAATTTTTGGTGTAATATTTTTGAACAGCTTCTAAATTATCCGATAAAAACATTTCTCTTGTAATATTATTTGATTTACGATTCTACAAACTTTGAAAATTTACGTAATTATTAAGAAATAATTATAATAATTATTGAGAAATATATAAATATATAGTATAATGAATCTGGTAAAATCAATGTAAAATATGCCGAATAGAAAAATTAAATAAAATTTTATGTGTAAATCATTATAAGTGACTGAATAAATTCTTAAAAATATGTAAAAAAATAATGTAGTATAAAGAATCTGGTATGATCAATGTAAATAATTGCAGAATAAGAAATTTAATTATAATTTTACGTTTAAATCATTACAAGCCATTGAAATAATTCTTAAAAATATGCAAAAAAATCAAGTTTAATTAGCGCCATTATAATAGCGTAATACAATCGAAAACAATGGGTCTGAAGCATTATAAGTAGTGTTGTTATGCCAAAAGGAATACCAAATTCAAAATGAGCATTATTCGAATAAAATTCACCATAAAAGTGCTAGGCATTCAAAACCAGGTTAGTTTAGGTATTCAAAAGCTTTTGTCTGAAGAATTTCGTAATGGATAAATTTCGTAGACTTATAGAACTATGCATATGCGGAAACAGGAATTTATTTAATATTTCGTCGTGGTATACGATTGAATAAATTCTTTTCTTATGCAAGCAGAAATTTTTTGCTTATGATTTTTTTTTACTTTCTAGCAAGCAACCTCTTGCTTTTAACTTTTTAGATATCTAATTTTTTTAATATTTTGTTATAAAAATAATCATTATTTTATTATTAAAATTCAGCAATGAAAATGATGTCGTCTTAAAAAAAGGCAACAGTAAGCATTTCTTATAATGGTTTCAAGGACTTAAGCAGAGCCCTTTCAAGATTATTGATAAACAAGTTGATTGTTCTTTAAACATCTTAGTTCTTGTTTAATCTGAGAAAAAGTAATCATAAAATGTATTTGTAAGCTATTTTGTTAAAGGAAAAATATAAATAAGGTTAAAAATAGTAAACTTACACTACACATATACGCATATTCTTACACAACACATATACTACACATACATACTTTATTTTTAGATATGCGTGTGGGGGGGAATAGTAATTACGTTTTAGACACCCCTTCCTTTTAAGAAACGCTAGACATACTTAATATATAATTTCAAGGTCACAATCATCAATAAATTGCTTGCTTGATTGCAAAAGTAATTTTCTGGAAATTTAAAATTGCTATGCAATACTCCATGTCTTTCCAAGTCATTCCAGCATTGCTTGCACAGCTTTAAGAATTTATATATATATCTGTTTAAAATTATTAATTGTAAACCATATAAAAATTTATGTTTTGTCACAAAATCTTATTGCAGGAGCTAACCTAACCTGTTCTAACTTTTAATTTATTATCTTTTTATTTCCGTTTACATGGTCTTTTTCAGACATTCCTTGTGGGATTCAACATGTTTAAGTCGAGGATAAAAGACGTATTGCTTTAATAAAATTTTAAGGAACGTTTCATAGATTCTTATATTTCTTGTTTATGTCATATAAGTTGCATATTTCATTTGATTTAAGTCAAATATACTGGATGTACTCTTTGATCATTTTGAAATCCCGTTGCTTATACAAAAAGTCTCATAGCATTGTTTTTCTTTTCTCTGGGAACTTACATAATCAGAAGAACTAGACTTAATGAATCCATCCTTAAGACATTTACTTATTTGTTTCTCAATTTCTATCTTTTCAGAGAATGCCAATCTTCTTGCATTTTGATAAAATGGTGTGTGTTATCTTTTAGAAATCCTTTCCCATTTAACATCGGAAATTGGAGTTTACACTGAAGTGACAAAAGTCATGGGATAGCAATATGCAAATTTTCAGATGGCAGTAGCATCGCGTAGAACAGGTATAAATGCGCAGTGCTTTCGCAGAGCTTTCATTTCTGTTCAAGTTAATCATGTGAAGAGGTTTTGACGTGATGATGACCACACGACGGGAATTAACAGACTTTGAACGTGGAATGTTAGTTGGAGCTAGACGCATGGGTCATGACATTTCGGAAATCGTTAAGGAATTCAACATTCCCTGATCCACTGTGTCTAGAGTGTGCCGAGAGTACGAAATTTCAGGCATAACATCCCACCATGGACAGCGCAGTGGTCGACCGCCTGCACTTAACGACCGCCTGCACTTAACGACCGAGACCGGCGACGTCTGCAAAGAGTCGTAAATTCTGGACAAGCAACACTGCGTCAAATAACCGCAGAAATCAGTGTGGGACGTACAAGGGACTTGTCTGTTAGAACTGTGCGGATAAATTTGGCTTTCTTGGGCTATTCCAGCAAAAGACCGACTCGAGTGCCTTTACTGACAAAACGACATCGCTTGCAGTGACTCTCGTGGGCACGTGAGCATATCGGTTGGTTCCTAGATGAATGGAAAACCGTGGCCTGGTCCGATGAGTCACGATTTCAGTTGGTAAGAGCTGATGGTAGGGTTCGAGTGTGGCGCAGACCCCACAAAGCCATGGACCCAAACTGTCAGCATGGCACTATTCAAGATGGTGGTGGCTCCGTAATGGGGTGGGCTGTTTTTTCATGGCATGGACTTGGTCCTCTGGTGCGACTGGACCGAACATTGACTGGAAATGCTTATGTTCAGCTACTTGGAGATCACTTGCAAACATTAAGAGACTTCATGTACCCAAACAACGATGGGATTTTTATGGATGACAATGCGCCATGTCACCGGGCCACAACTGTTCGCGATTGGTTTGAAGAACATTCTGGACAATTCCAACGAGTGATCTGGCCACCTAGATTGCCCGACATGAATCCCATCGAGCATTTATGGGACATCATCGAGAGGTCTGTTCGTGCCCAAAATCCTGCACCATCAACGCTTTCACAATTATGGACGTCTATCTAGACAGCATGGCGCAATATTCCTGCAGAAGACTTCCAACGACTTGTTGAGTTCATGCCACGTCGAGTTGCTGCACTTCGCCGGGCGAAAGGAGGGCCCACACGATATTAAGAGGTATCCCATGACTTTTGTCACTTCAGTGTATAAAATCGGTAATAACTTCAGTCAAAGTGTGCTTAATATAATCATAACTATGATGAAGATCAATATTGTTTTTGTCAGCAATTTGAATGAGATATAAAAAAAAATTATTTCTATCTGCTACCATACTGAACATCATTTCTTTTTATGGTTTATATAGTTACTTGAATCTTTATTGGAATTCCAATCGTTCATAAATAAAAGATGCTTCTGCATGCTGTAAAATATCAATATGAATAACTTCAAAGTTCATTTGACGAGTATGGACAGCGGAGAATTTCATTAAAAGTGTCTTCATTAATAATAATCGTTTTATCAAAGTACCCAATATTTTTAATGTAGCTTTAAATTTTTTCTTATTTATATTTACGCATGTATATTATTATATTTAATAGTTCCTTCTCAGAGTTTTCATCATAAATAGGAATTTCAATTATTAATTTCTTAGTTCGATGACCTTTAAAATATCCGTCTTTAAAATTCCTAACCCAGTTGCTCTTATTCGGAGGCCTTGTTCAACTCTTTTCTGAGAAATGCCCTTTCAAAGTTGGTTTTTAAAAATAAATACTTTTTTTTATAATATTTTAAAGTTCAAACGGCTCTAAAGTGTTTTCTTTTTTATAGATTAAAATAAAACAAATTCTAGCAATTTAAATTGTCTTTTATAGTTAATTTGTTTGTTTGGCGATAAAGTTCAGCTTTCTTTTAAATAAAATGAAGATGATTAAAATTAAGAATTCTCTTTGTGAAAATATATTCACTTTTTCTCGCCTTTCCATTAAAAATTTATTTTTCTTCTTTTACCCTTTAAAGTCACAATAGATGGATTTTTATGCACTTATTTTTTACATATACTTATATCAGAAAATATTCTATAGAAGGTCATAGTAGAAAGACCTATTTTTTACCGTTTCCCATTAGCATATATATATTTTCACCTCCGATTAATTCCGTAATCCAGGTTTGTTCTCGGTGCAACTGGCACGATATGTATATGACTTCCCGTTGATTAAATAAAGCAAGACGCTTTTTTAAAATAATAGGTTAATAATACGTTAACATTTAAATACAAAGCAATTTAATTTAGAAACCGAAACATTCCTCATGGATTAGAATACTTTTCCGGTGCCAGCATATAAAGTGTAATGTACCTGATGACATTTGCCATTAATAGGTAGTACGAAAACACTTCCAATATGAAAACATGTAATATATAATAAAATATATCTTATCGTTTCAAACTGATCATCTTTTAAAGCAACAAATACAAATTATAAATGATATATTACAGGAATTAAGAAATAAATGAATTATTATGTCTGCTGTTCTTATCTTATCAGAAACCCTAACGTAATTCTTTATTAAATATAAGTTGGAAATTAATTTCTACTTCCAAATGAAAACATAAGAAACATTGTAGCTTAATTGAATACAAAATCAATTTCAATATGGAGTGTGAGTATATAAGACAGCTATACAAGTGACGTTGACATACTATGACAGTGAACTATACTATATACAGACAGTCAGTGTTCCGGTCTCAAAATTATGATTGTTGTTAATTCAATCGGAAGCAATCCCATTGTTTCTTCAAGGAGGCTCAAAGACCTTGTATAAGGTAAAGCACTAAAATATGCCTCACTAAAACGTTCGAAACATACTTAATCGTGCTAAGTCCTGAAAGTTTCCTGACTAACCCATACGTACAACAGTCTGCTCCCGAAGGTAATTATCCATCAACCGAGCACTATGTGGCTTAGCATTATCGTCTAGCATAACGAACTGGACACCAACTACTCTCGACTAGGAAAGAACATTTGGATCAAGAATGAAAGAACAGTAATGGTGTCCCTTTAGGGGCTATATAAAGGACAAATAGACCGTCTAAAGAAAAGCTTGTCCACACACATACACTGGCCCTAAAAAGTCTTACTCTTTCTTGGATATAGCTGTATAATAACAATTCCCGACAACACTCGGACAAAATGTATTCTTGAATCATTTTGCAAACAAAATCTGGGCTCATCAATAAAGAATATTAAACTCTATAGCCCTTAAATTTTTATTCATGAGTGCTAAATAAAACTTTCACCTCGGGGATATGGATGAATGATACATACAATGTTGAATATCCAGCATACTATTCTTTTTGTGAATTTCTCTGCAAACAAAATGTTCCATATACTAGCTTTCATGGGATTGTTACAAGAGAATCTGTATTTGTTTGCTTAGATGTTCTGTGCTTCCTTTTCAATTAGCTTCAAATAGAAGTCATTAAGGATTTTAGGTCTAGTTTGACATCAATTGTAACTTCTAGAAGCTATTACCTCTGTTTTAAAATATGTTCTACAGATCTCACATTAACGCATCATTATACTAATTAATGACTCTGACGCGATTCTACACTACCAATGTCTCACCATCATAATTCTACAGGAAATTATATCGAGCACTCTTATAAATTATAGGCATTTAAAATATTTGATGAGATTCTTTGAATAACGGGTTTTGAGTTTCTTCAAATGAGACACAAAGGCCTGTGAATCATTCATCCAAAATGATAATCGATATAAGACATCAATTCAACAATTCGTCTTTCCGTATAGTAGAGTTGAAATCTTTCATATGACATTCTGAGTAAATCCTTCTTTCTATGGAATACAAAAAAGTATTCCTGTAATCTTTTTAATAATGTTATCTAGTTAAATGGAGTATATAGACAAAATACTGATAAATCGGGCACCTCACAATAAAAAAAACCCGATTATTTAAATTCTTATATATATATATTATAAAAAAATACTTTGAATAATATATCTGCTTTTGTTACGTATATGCTAGATATTACATCACCAAAAAATTCTCTAAACCAGAAAAATTAGTATAAAATCTTTCTTAGCTTTCTAATTCAACGAATCGCGGGGCAGGTATCCAAAAGGTCAGGATGTAGTCTGTCAATTCGCATATTCCAATACTTTCCTAAATTTTTATTTGGGCACATTGCAACTGACGATATATAGATACATAATATAATATTAAAAATGGAGACACATAACATAATGTAACTGTGAACAGTGAAATGAGGCGAAAAAGTTGTTAAACGAAGCAGTTACAGTTCAAGGGGTGAGTGTTCAAAGTGTAACAATAAATAATAAAAAAAAAAAAAATTAAGTCAATTCTTACTTGGTCAACAAAAAATTTTATTTTAATAACATTTTGTTAAATAATTACAATTAATATAAATATGTAAATAAATATGATATAATCACAATATTAAGTGGCAAAATAATTAAATTTAATGAATGAATTAATATTTGAAAAAACTGCATTAACATCAAGTGTCATCCATTACAAGTTTGAAAAAATGTATTTTAATTGAGTGGATTAATAAAAACTATTTTATTAACGATTGAAAATTTGAACAAGATATATAAATATATATAAGGAGAGTGTGAACTAATAGTAGGAATTGAAAAATAGTAAAATTTTCGAAATAGTCATAGATATTTAACATTTTCAACAAGTTAATGTCAAATATACTAAAAGTTAATTTAAACTGATAAACGAATTTTTTTTAATACGAAGCATAACTTCTGTAAGGTTGATAAATATTATATTTGATAAGATTTAAACCAGAATAGAATGCACTAGATCATTTCAATCCCGTATTTTAAATCTATAAAAAAATAAATGTTCAAACTATTGAGAAAGGAAACTTCGCTTGTTTTAACAGGTTCAAAATTATCTGAAATCCGAATCTATCGAAAACTCACTTCATAGAGATGAAAGTAGAGATATGAACAAGGAAAGATAAATCTAAAATTGAACTAAAAGCAAAGATACGTTATTTGCCAAAGAACAATAGAATTTAGGAAATTTCTACATCGACAGTTTGGATTGTTCTGATTGGATTGTCTTGAAGAAAGGCAATTTAGGCGGTAATATTAAACTTGTACCACTGCGAAGCAAAGAGAAAACTCTTCCCTAGAGATCGGATTTTAGACTAAAAGTGAACCAGTAGCAAAATCGTCATTTAATTCAATGGGTTTGAAACTTGTTTTTCCGTTGATGGTATGGATTCAATTTCATTTCCAAGAGACAAAAAAAAAGAGTAGTTGCTATTATCTGACTGGAAATATAAGAAAATAAATCCAAATTTTTACTTATTTGCGATCTGGAAATCCATGCACTTTATACTCTCTGATTTCAAAATATTGCATGGTACCCAAAAGCACAAAGAAATCAAGAACTCGTAATTATATTTTACATTGTTTATGAAAATTAGAAAAACCTTGTTAACAATTTCTTATTTTGAAAAAGTCATTGTTAATTATTTTTCTCAACATTTTGAAATCAGAAAAATATAAATTTCATGATACTCCAAAACACAAATAAATTAAGAACTCGTCATTATATTTTACATTGGTTATCGAAATTAACAAATCTTGTTTAAATCAAAATTAAAATTTCTTATTTTTAAAGTAATAGGTAAATATTTCTCTCAGTATTTTGAAATCAGAATATATCAATTCCATGGTATTCCAAAGTACAAATAAATTAAGAAGTTGTAATTATAATTTACATTGGCTATAAAAGTTAACAAATCTTGTTTAAATCAATAATTAAAATTTATTATTTTTAAAAAACCGTTGTTAAATTTCTCAATATTTTGCCATTGTTAAATATTTTTCTTATATTTTTCTCAATTTATAAACACGATTTGTTAATTTTGCTAACAAATGTAAAATATAATCACGAGTTTTCAGATTATTTGTGCTATGGATTACCATGCAATTTATATTTTCTGATTTAAAAATATTTAGAAAATTATTTAGCAATGACTTTATAAAAATTAAAAAATTTAATGATTTTAAACAAGATTTGTTAATTTTGATTACCAATGTAAAATATAATTACAAGTTCTTAATTGATTTGTGTTTGGTGTACCACGTAATTTAAACTCCCTGATTTTAAAATATTGAGAAATATTTAACAATGACTTTCTTAAATTTTAAATTTTAATTATTGCTTTAAACAAGATTTATTAATTTTTATAGCCAATGTAAAATATAATTACGAGTACTTAATTTATTTGGGCTGTCGAGTACCATACAATTTATACTCTCTGATTTCAAAATATTGAGAAAAATATTTAACAATGAACTTTTAAAAATAAGAAATTTTAATTATTGATTTAAACAAGATTTGTTAGTTTTGATAACCAATGTAAAATATAATTACGAGTTCTTAATTTATTTGTGCTTTGAAGTACCATGCAATTTATACTCTCTGATTTCAAAATATTGAGAAAAAATATTTAACCATGACTTTTTAAAAATAAGGCATTTTAATTATTGATTTAAACAACATTTATTAGTTTTGATAATCAATGTAAAATATAATTACGAGTTCTTAATTTATTTGTACTTTGGCGTACCATGCATTTTATATTTTCGGAATTCAAAATATTGAGAAAAATATTTAAAAATGACTTTTAATAATAAGAAATTTTAATTATTGATTTAGACAAGATTTGTTAATTTTGATTACCAATCTAAAATATAATGAGTTATTAATTTATTTGTGCTTTGGAGTACTATGCAATTTATATTGTCTGATTTCAAAATAATGACAAAAATATTTAACAATGACTTTCTAAAAATAAGAAATTTTAAAAATTTATCTAAACAAGATTTGTTAATTTTGATGACAACAGTAAAATATAATTACTAGTTCTTAATTTATTTGTTCTTTTGAGTACCATGCAATTTATACTTTCTCATTTCAAAATATCGAGAAAAATATTTAACAATACCTTTTTTAAAAATAAGAAATTTTAATTATAGATTTAAGCAGGATTTGTTAATTTTGATAACCAATGTGAAATATAATTACGGGTTCCTAATTTATTCGTGATTTGGAGTACCCTGCAATTTAGACTTTCTGATTTGAAAATGGGAGAGCTTGAGTAACGGAGTTAAAAAATATGATTTAAATATGATTTGTTATTTTAAATTCCGAATTATAATGAAAACTACACTGGGGAGTATTTTATTTATCTTTACCCTGGGGATTTACGTAATTTATAATTCCGGATTTCAAATTATTTAACGGATTAGTTTAAGTGGGATAATCAGTTTACTAATTATCAGTTTAAATATGATGTGTTAAATTTGATATACGAATTTTATAGATATTGCCATTTGTTTTTATTGTGATTATAGATTTGCTAAATTTTGAAATGTGATTACTATCTAAAACTGTTAAGTGGGCAATAACTGAATTAATTTCCAAAGTTTAATCATGTTTATCAAAATTTCTAATATGAGATTCAAATAATGATTTGTCTGGTGGTTTTAAATTAAAAATTTATTATGTTATACAATTATAAACTCAAAAAATAATTTTAGTGTAATTAGAATGCAAAAAAAGTAAATTAATGGTCTTAAATGATATATGAGTAAATAAAATTAGATAGACAAAAACCTTTCTTCATTTTTTAATTATATATTAATGAATATTTTACGTTTAACCACAAAAGTTCTTTTTTTAATTGATCATAAATATCCTATTTGCTAATAAGTATGCAGAATACCTCCAAAAATGAAACTAATTTCAAAAATAATTACATACTGATAAATTTAAGAGTATGTTTTCTTTTCATATTAAGTTGTATGTACGTAAAATTTTAAACATTTTTCAGACAGTTTTCTTTGGCATGTAATTCAGTTTTTCTCAAACAAAAATACTGTTTTCCTTTTTTTTTTTTTTTTTTTGTAAACTATGGGTTTTCACTAAATGATGAAGAAACAGGACCGACAGAGAGATAAATAATCATTATGAAAACAATTATTGGAGGACAAAATGTGTGACGTACATCTGTTCTGTGACATTCAATGACATAATCTATTTGACACGTATATATGTCTTGTAACATTATCTATTTTTATGATGTATATCTACTCTGTAACTTTATTTATTTTTGACATCGGTTTTGTAGTATAATCTATTCCTGTACATCAGTTTTGTTTTGTCATCTATATCCTTACATCGGTTTTGTAGTATAATCAATTTCTGTACATCTGTTTTGTGACGTACACTTGTCTTGTGGCATCCCCAATTATTATTCTGTGACATCTTTTTTTATGATGTACATCCGCTTTGGGACATATTCAATGAAATAATCTATTTTGACACGTACATTTGTAACATATTTTTATTCTTAGGATTTATATCTGTTCTGTAACCTCATCTATTTTGTACACCGGATTTGTGACCATGATCTATTTTTGTGATGTACACTAGTCTTTAGACGTCCCCAATTATTCTTCTGTGAAAATTATTTTGTGGTGTATTGTGTGGCATATTCTATTACATAATATATTTTAACGTACACATATGACTTGTAACATTCATTGTTTTTGTGATATACAATTATTCTGTAATATCATCTATTTTTATGCATCTATTTTGTGACATCATCTATTTTTGTAATGTACACTTGATCTGTGACATCTCCACTTATTGAAATGTACATATCTCCTGCAACATCTATTTTTGTGATATACATCAGTTCCAATATATACTTTTAATTATATCAGCTAATTTTAAAGCAACAGAAAAAGAATAAAATTGAATTACAGCCGGTGATGTTCTGCATTTTTAGAAAAACATTAATAAAACATAATTAATTATTTTTTACGAACATTAACAAAACGAAAGATATTTCTTTGCAACACAATTTATATTTAAGTGATCAGATTTGACAAAATGCTTTTTATTTTCTAGCTTAATTTATTTTTGGATTTCTTCTTAAAATCTTGTTTTTAATTAAAAATACAATAGAACTTATGGATGAGGTATTCCATTAAAAGTTTTAGAAGAGATATTCATAAAAACTTGAAATAAGTTTGTGTCGTGTCTAATTTTATATCTGAAATTCTTATCGTAATGTGACCATTACAAAATATTTAAATTAAAGTCCCTTTAAACCAGTTCAAGATTCTACAAATTTTGGATTTATAGTTATTCTTTGTTTTCTTTTAAAAACATTAATCTAAATTAATTCAGTAATATTGATGTATCATTTTTATTCTTATTATTTGAACAAATTAATGCCAAATAAAAAATTTAAAATATATAAATTAAAACAAAATATTATTAATTGAGTATTTGAACAACCTGTTGTTTGAACAACAAGTGAATTCGTTTTCTTAATTTTTTAAGTAATATTATGAATATGATAGTATTTATATATTAAATAAATAAAAAAAAACTATATTGAATTTTATAAAACTTTACACTTAAAATGAATAAAAATATATTCTTAAGAAATACTTTTTAATTTTTATTTATTTTATTTCGCAACACAAAAATTGCCAGAACCCACGAGTTTTACAACCCTTATAGTTCTTATTTTGGGTAAAGCACATAAATGATCTTCTTAATGGATCCAAATGAACAAAACAAGGATTTAAAATGAGTAAATATAAATCAAAATAAATCTCACTGGTCCATTACTTATTCACACAGAAAATGTGCAATCTATTTGAAACACTTTACAGAAGCATTTAATTTCCTTAACACCCATAAGTACCTTTATGAGATATTTACATCAACAATTTGCGTCAATAAATGTGAAAATCTCTCCTCACATGTATCAATTCTTGTCATGCAACTTGTTATTTTCCAGAAAACAATAACAAATTCTTGGAAAATAAATGGTTTCCATTAAAAGAACTAGAATTAATCTATCATTATTGGCCTGCTATTAGAGGCCGCCCCACATGAAATATAGTTATATTGTTTAAAAGTTTAACTCTGGATACTTATTTCTGAAGAATGGATTTTTTTTAAATCTGTATATGTAACAAATAAATTTGAACAGACATCTAGCCAATAATGATTCTTGTGGAAAATGTATGAATGTAGATGCTTTTTAACATTTTACGCGACTGGAATTTATTTTTAATATAATGTATATAAATATAATTTAAGAATTAATTCATTTATTTACCTTAGGTAGATGATTTCTCAGCTTTGGGCCTGAATCACTGGCATCAAGTCAGTGGCATTTGGAGAAATTATTTCCAGGCAAGAAATTTTGCACATTTTCTTCTTACCCGAAACTTTCTGATCGCTGATAAATAAACACGATATGAGTGGTTTGCAGAGAAAGTAACTATCAGGCTGAAAATTTGCTTCTGCGTTCATTTCTGTAATATTTCACTTTTATATATCGGAAAACTACACATTTTTGGCCAATAATGACTGTAATAGTTTACAAAATATTGTTTCAAGTTGCACATTTTTGTATGTGTACAATAATTATTTTTATCTTTCTATATTTCATAAAGAAATGCAAAGGATGGGGCAAAAAAAATGGATTAAAATATATCTCCAACACTTTATGGATCACATAGGGAAGGATATGGGTTTCCATACGAAATGAATTTCAATAAAATCAGTTTCTATTCTTAAATCTGTTTATCATTTCAAATTCTTAAATCAGCTTATGATTTCAAATTCTTAGATCAGTTTATCATTTCAAATTCTTAAATGAGTTCATCATTTCAAATTATTAAATCAGTTCCTAATATTATTAAACATTATTAATAATATTATTAAATCAGTTCATAATATTATTAAACATTATTCATAATATTATTAAATCAGTTCATAATATTATTAAACATTATTCACAATATTATTAAATCAGTTGAAAATATTTGACAAAAAAAGCATATATTTACAAAAAAAAAAAAAACTAATTTGAAATGAAAAAAGTTTATTTTTTATTAATTTATTCAAAAGAGGAAATATTTTTTTTTTATTTCCACGAGGTGCTTTGAACCACGAATGCAAATATTTAAGTAATTGCTTCCATAAGTAGTTATTATTATTCAGGTCCTAATAAATATTTATTTTCCACTTAGAGGAAATTTATTACTGCGAACTACTCGTTGTTTACAAACTACATATTCTCTACATTCATTTTCTCAGCTATCCAAAGACCCACTCGCTTATCACCAACGATAAAGAGGAGGGTGGGAACTACGAAGCAGTTCACCTTGTTGCCAAAAAGAAGTGAAAAATATTCTCTGCTGAAAATTCCAAATAGAATGTGTTTCATTGATAAATGGTTATCACAAAATCGATGGTTATACCCTGACAGCACTGAACAATAAATAATCCGCCTGTTGGCAAGTTTTCTTCTTTTATGCAAAATAAGTGAACTGGAAACAAAGAAGTGCATTGAATAGTGCATGAAACATTTATGGTGACGATGGAGTTCAATTTTGTGGCTGCACAAAATATCGAAAAATGTTTTTTCAGTTTATCTATGAAAAACAGACGAATATAGTGCATTGAGTTATAAATTTATTTCAGCTTTATCTTTTTTTTAGACTTGAAAAAATAATGCAGTACTGGTTTATAAGTATTCTATAGTTTTGGAATTCTAAAATTGGGGATAATTATTTTTTTTATCTTTCTTTTTATGTTGTATTTAATAGTAACCTCTATTTCATGTAGTTTTTAGCTCGTTAAGAATAAACAATAGTTAATTTTATACATCTAGTATAATAATGACAGCAAAACAATAGTGTGCGCCAAAATTTAATACAGGGGAAAAATGATTTACAAATAAGGCATAGTAATTATATCAATTAAAATAACCAATGTTTTTACATTATTTACAGTTTAATTCAGTTGAATAGTTGGAACCCATTGGTTGGTCAATTGGAACAAATGGTCCTGGTCTAATTAGCCCAGAGTATGTAAAAAATGACCATAGAGCGGCAAATCGAACCAATCTGTTGTTAACTCAATACAATAAAGTTACTTTGTAACTGTACAGTAATGAGTTACTATGTGTTATTCGCATTATTTAGCACACTCTATTTGAATGATGAAGAAATAAATTTCGTGTCTATTTAAAAAGAAATATCTAAATTTTCTTATAAATGATTAAATTCAGCATACTTCGTTTTTAACAGAGTTAATTAATGGTTGCAAGTAAAGTCTTGTTCTGATACACAACACATGGTTTTCATCCAAAAAAAGAAATAATAAAATTTTTACATCAACAAGCACATTAATAACAAGAAATATTAATTTTCTTTTCCATTTTTGTATATCTGAATGTACGGGAATGAGGTTTGTCATACGTAAGCAATATGGTTTAAACTCATTGAATCTTGATACGGGCACGATCAACGTCACATCTCCAAGTCTCAACTTTTGAAAAGAAAGAACCTCGGAGAAAATTCCTATTCGAAACGAGTTTTGAATAGTGTTATATTCAGTGAATTGTGAACAGAAATACTTAAAACACATGGAGCATCGAAGCAGAAGTAACTGAGGAGGCAGGCGTTGAACTTATTTGTTCAAAAGAGATCATCAAATTTTACGCGCGTGGAGCTTAAAGAGATTTCGGTCACCAAGTGAAACAACTTAAAGAGTAAAAAAAAATAATAATGACGGATAAAATGAAACACAATGGCATCTGAAGACAGAGAACACTTGGCGAGGTTCAAGAATCGTTGCACAGAGTCAGTAAAACAGAACCATTTTCTTTGAAAGAGTTCCGCTTCAGTTGGCTCACAAAGAAGTAATGGAAAGAAAGAAGCTTGACGTAGCATTGCTCGAGATTCTAAAGCTGTCAGAATGAACGGGGAAAAAGCTGGGGAAAACATAAGACCTTCTTTCATTGGGCCATGGCACTAGAATTGAATCTTCGAAGGCACGAACGGATTAAATTGAGTACACTCCGAAAAAGTTCAGTTCTTTTTCACTCCCTATCTTTTAAAATATCCCCAAAGCATAAGAAATTTTTGGAACACATATATTTTGCCTCAGAAAACGTACCGTTTGAAGGTTTTTATGTAGTGACGTATTTGAATAGGAATGTAAATTGCTTTTCACTTTGAAAAATTTTTTTAGCTTTCTATCATAGTCTTAAAAACATTTTTCAAAATTTAATTTTTTTTCCTTTTTTTTATTAAATGTTCCCCTCAAAGCATGGAAAGAGAAAAAAATCTTAAATTTACAAAACAACACAAAATATACATGTTATTTATCATACAAAGTAATATTTTTCAATTTTTAAGATTCGATATAGTCCTTATTTTCATTGTTGGAAGTTATCACTTTCTACAATTTTAATTCATTATATTTTTTACAAACTTTATTTTTTTCTTCTTAATAAATAAACCCTCTAATATATATAAATATATATATATATACAGAGATAGTGAACATGAAAACTTACAGTATGACTTCGATTATTGGTATTCAAAATGAGAGTCATTTGGTTGAAAAGCTAAATGCAAAATTTTAATATATGCTATGGATCTTTTGCCCTAATTAGTGAAATTAAAGAATTGGAGATTGAATTTTTTTAAAATCTTTTCTGCTACCCTCTGTATTTCCAAACTGTGGTAGCAAAAAAAAAGTTTATGAGTGCTTTAGGCTGGAGATACATTGGTGGCAACATTTTTTATTGTTCTGTAATAACGAAACCATGTCATCTTAAATATAAGTGGTATGTGAATGGTGGTATGTAAATGTAATCTACAACTTATGAAACAGAAGGAAAATCATCAATTTAATAACAAGGAACAATTATTCATTAAAAAAAATCAATTCCACTGATACTTTCAGCGAATTCCTTCACTTTCATATAACATTTTGCTATTTTAGCCCTAACAGATTGAACGCTTGTATAACACAATATATCATGAGATAATGTCAGTTACAGGCGCAATCAGTTTTTTCATGAGTGTTTAATCATCATTTTTCACTTATGTTAGTTATAATATCATTATATATTTTTTTTACTCTAAGGATTCGGTATAGTCCTGTAATCCCATTATTGGAATTCATATCTTTCTCCAATTTGAATTCATTTTTTTTTTTTTACCACCATCATTTTTTTTAACTGGCAGGCAGATTCATAATCTTGGATATGTCAAACATCTGAGGTGTGATATAAAGCAAAGTTGCAAAATGGAGAAACTTTAGTAACACTAAAATTGCAACATATTTGCAATTGTAGTCGCAAATGTTCCACGGGGAAAATGCGTAACATTTGACAACAGGAACAGCATCAAGTCACTTAATTTAACAATACAAAATTGCTTTTATACATGTACATTTCATCTAAATTAAAAATATATCTTATTTGCATCATTAGTATGTTTTAGTTTTATTATTTCATTTTTATAACAAAGTAAAACTAAATAAAATCAATTTTAAAAAAATCAAGAAAAAATTGGAATATTTTGCTTTACATTCCTCACATACTTTATTCAAATTCTCATGAACTACAATTCACATGCAGATTATTTTGGCTGAAGCAGTTTGATCTCAGAAATAAATAAATTACAACTATGGAAATGAAGTTCAAGAATATATTTCAACTAAGTTACTAGAGTACATGTTTATTTTATTTATATCATGAGCATCTAAAGTGGAAAACATATCTGTGAAGAAAATATATAGACTTTGTCTCGCCCTAAAATAAAACTCTTGTGAAACGTTTAAACTCTTCAGCATCTTTTTGACATGTAAAAAGCAGCACTTTAGAATGCAAACGAAGAAATGTATATCATAAAATGTTTTTACAAAGTGCACAAAAATTGAATATCTAGGTCAAAAGATACAAAATGATTCCACACACTGTCAACAGAGAAATATAAGTTTAAAAGGATAAAAATCTATTTCAGTTTTTGTAGTAGTGTCTACTGTTTTAAAAATGAAAGATTTTTTCCAATAAAAATTTTGCCATTTTCAACAGTTCGCTTATATGTAAATCTACAACATATTTTATGCCTCATATAATATAGTATTTAAAAAATTTTTTGACATAAGCATACATATTTTGAGTCTGGAAAAAAATTATTTAAAATTTCCTAGACAGCTAATGCTGCTATGTAAGAATGTTTGTTGAGGAATTAATTTTTTTGATGCTATGAAACTCGAAGAAGTTAATAAAAAATATTTATATAATAATCTTAAATATTTTTTATTAACTTCTTCGAGTTTCAGTTGAAAAACGTTTTAAAACTTTTTATTTATTTATTTATTTTTTTTTTTTTAAAAAATTATTAAAATATCCTAAGGGTAGAATACTTTAAAATAAAGCAATTATATTATCTACATTTATAGCAAAATATTTATCGTATCAATAATTTATTGTTAAATTATGAAAAAAAAAGTTATGCTGCGTGTGTTGTATTTTTATCATATAAAATTTAGTAAAAAAATGATTGAGCTTTTAAATAAATATAATTTTTAAATAATTAGATCTAATTGTACATGTGTTAGATAAAAAAACATACAAATATTAATAATGAGGATTTTCTTTTTAATATACATTAATAAGACAGTATTGAATGCTTAAATATACTAATATGTAGTATAATGAATCTGATATAACCAATGTAAAAAAATGAGAATAAGAAATTTAATTATAATTTGATGTTTAAATCGTTACAAGCCATTAAAATAATTCTTAAAAATATGCTATTCTTTTAAAATAGCGTAATACAATGGAAAACAATGGGTCTGAAGCATTGTACGTGGTGTTGTTATGCCAGTAGGAATAACAAATTCAAAATGAGCATCATTCGAATATAATTCACCATAAAAGTGCAAGGCATTCAAAACCAGGTTAGTTTAGGCATTCAAAAGCTTTTGTCTGAAGAATTTCGTAATGGATAAATTTCGTAGACTTATAGAACTATGCATATGTGAAAGAGGAATTTATTTAATATTTCGCCGTGGTATAATATTAAATAAATTCTTATCATATGCTTGCAGAAATGTTTTGTTTACGGATTTTTTTCCGAGCAAACAGACTCTTGAATTTGAATTTTTGGATATCTTTATTTTTCAAAATTATGTTATAAAAGTAATTATTATTTTATTATTGAAATGACTATTAAAATGATGATACAGAAAGTGACACAATTAGCATTTCTTATAATGGTTTCAAGAACATAAGCAGAGGCATTTTAGGGTAAATCTGAAATAAGTTCATTGTTCATTGTTCATAAACAAAATTCGTGTTGCATCTGTAAAAAGTAAACATAAGTTATATTTGAAAGATATTTTCTTTTAAGAATAGTATTTGTATGTTAAACAATTAGCAAACTTTCATACTACACATAATTTATACGGGAAAAATCTCAGTAGATTTTTTTTAACGCTGTCGTGCGCTGTAGTGACATATACTTTAAACGTTTTTTGGCACGCCTTTTTAAGAAATGTTCGACGTGCTTAATATATGATTTCAAGGTTACATTCATAGGTAAATTCCTTGTTCGATTCCAAAAGTAATTTTCTGAAATTTAAAATTACTATGTGATACCTGTTCTCTTCCCAAGTCATTTCAACATTACTTGCAGAACTTTTTGAATTTATATATATCTGCTTAAAATCTTTAATTATAAGACCTATGAAAATTTATGTTTTGTCACGAAACCTTATTGCAGGAGCTAACCTAACCTGTCCTGACCTTTGATTTTTCAATATTCTTTATTTAATATTTTCCATGTACATAAGTCTTTTTCAGGCATTCCTTGTGGGATTCAACGTGTTTAAGTCGAGGATAAAAGGAGTATTGCGTTGATAAAAAATTTTTTGGAACGTTTTATAGATTCTTGTATTTATCGTTTATGCCATATACGTTGCATATTTCATTTAATTTCAGTCAGATATAATGGATGTACTCTTTGATCATTTTGCGATCCTGTTGCCTATAGACAAAACCTCATCGTATTGTCTTTCATTTTTTTCAAATATTACAGGACTTACATAATCAGAAGAACTAGACTTAATGAATCCATCCCTTAAGACATTCACTTATTTGTTTCTCAATTTCGATCTTTTCAGAGAATGCCAATCTTCTTGCTTTTTGATAAAATGGTGTGTGTTATCTTTCAGAAATCATTTCCCTTTTAACATTGGAAATTGGAGTTTATAAAACCGGTAATAACTTCAGTCAAAGTGTGCTTAATATCTTCATCAGAACTATGATGAAAATCAATATTGTCTTTGTCAGAAATTTGAGTTAGATACAAAAAAATCATTTCTCTCTGCTACCATACTAAACATCATTTCTTTTTATGGTTTATATAGTTACCTGAATCTTTATTGGAATTCAATCGTTCATAAATAAAAGATGCTTCAGCATGTTGTAAAATATCAATATGAATAACTTTAAATTTCATTTGACGAGTATGAACATCGGAGAATTTCATTAAAAGTGTCTTCATTAATAATAATCGTTTTATCAAAGTAGCCAATATTTTTAATGTCGCTTTAGATTATTTCTTCTTTATATTAACGCTGATCTATTATTATATTTAATAATTCCTTCACGGAGTTTTCATCATAAATAGGAATTTCAATTATTAATTTCTTAGTTTGATGACCTTTAAAATATCCGTCTTTAAAATTCCTAACTCAGTTGTTCTTATTCGGAGGCCTTGTTCAACTCTTTTCTGAGAAATGCCATTTCAAAGTTGGTTTTTAAAAATAAATACTTTTTTATAATATTTTAAAGTTCAAACGGCTCTAAAGTGTTTTCTTTTTTATAGATTAAAGAAAAACAAATTCTAGCAATAAAATTGTCTTTTATAGTTAATTTGTTTGTTTGGCGATAAAGGTCAGCTTTCTTTTAAATAAAATGAAGATGATTAAAATTAAGAATTCTCTTTGTGAAAATCTATTCACTTTTTCTTGCCTTTCCATTAAAAGTTTATTTTCTTTTTTTTTTTACCTCCCTTTAAATTTTTAGATGGATTTTTATACAAGTATTTGTTTTGCATACTTACAACGGAAATTATTCTATAGATATGCTTAATAGAACACCATATTTTGCAACTTTGCTCATATGCACATAAATGTTTTCAGCTCAGATTAATTCCTTAATACATGTTGGATTCTTGGTACTTCTGTCACCGTATGTAAACTTTCCGTTGGGCGATGCTTTCAAAAATAATAGTTTAATAATACGTTAACATTTAAATACAAAACAATTTCTTCAAGACGCCATTCATCAACGATTAGAATAATTATCTGTGGCCAACATACAAATTATAATGCACCAAAATACAAAGTAGTGATGCCATCTACAGTCAATAAAATTAATAAAGTAGTACGAAATTCCTACATCAATATTTTATGTAATATCTATTATATTTTATTTTATGACAATTTGTAATATATAATTAAATATATCATATCGTTTCAAACTCTTCATCTTTTAAAGATTTAAATAAATACAAATTATAAAGGATGTATCACTGGTAGTATATAAATTATTATCATGTTGGCTGTTGTTATCTTGTAAGAAACCATACTTTACTCCGTCTAGTAATTCTTTACTAAATGGAAGTTGGAAATTTAATGTATACACCCAAATGGAACATAAAAACGCTATATCTTAATTGAATATTAGATCAGTTTTAATATGGAGAATGATCAGTTAAGGCAGTTACACAAGCATGGCAGGGACATACCGGTCTCAAAATTATGATGGTTATTTATTCAATTATGATGGTTGTTATTTTTATCCCATTGTTGCTTCAAGGAAGCTCAAAGACCTTGTATAAGGTAAAGTACTAAAATATGCCTCACTAGAGCATTCGAAACATGCTGAATCAGGGCTTAGGTCCGGAGAGTTTTCTGACTAACCCATACGTATAACAGCCTACTCCCAAAGGTAATTTTCTACCAACTAAGCACGATGTGGTTTAGCATTATCGTCTAGCATAACGATAGGAGACACTCTCGAGTAGGAAAGACCATTTGGATCAAGAATAAAAAAATCAGCAATGGTGTCACTTAAGGGGTTATATAAAGGACAAATAGACCTTCGAAAGAGATGCTTGTCCACACACATACACTGGCCTTAAAAACTGTGACTCTTTCTTGGAACCGAAAGAGTCACAGCCTAGTCTAGTCAGCCTAGCCTAGACAGTCTAGCTTTGAAATAACAATTCCCGACAACACCCGGACAAAAAATATTCTTGAATCCTTTTGCAAACGAAATCTGAACTCATCAATAAAGATTACAAAACCCTATAGCACTTCAATTGTTATTCATGAGTGCTAAATAAAACTTTCACTTCAGGGATATGGTATGAATGATACACACTATGTTGAAAATCCTGCATAATATTCTTTTTGTGAATTCCTCTACAAACAAAATGTTCTAGATACCAGCTTTCATGTTCTGTTATAACAGAATATATGGATTGGTTTGTTTAATTTTCTTGTGCTTTCCTTGCAATTAGCTGCAAATAGAAGTCAATTGAAGCATTTATGTGACTAGTTCGTCATCAATTGTATCTTCTAGAAGCTACTTCTATTTAAAAATACATTTTACAGATCTCACATTAAATCAGTAATCTACTAATTAATGAATCTGATGCGATTCTATTCGACCAGTGTCTCATCATCATAATTCTACAGCGAAATGGCATAAAGTACTTTTATCTAAACTCCTAAAAATTATAGGTATTTAAAATAGTTGATTGAACTAGTTGATGGATGGGTTTCAATTTTCTTCAAATGAGACACAAAGGCGCGTGAATCATTCATACAAAATGATAATCCATATACGACATCAATTCAACAATTCGTCTCTCTGTATAGAACAGTTGAAATCTTTCATAGGAAATTCTTAGTAAATCTTGTTTCTATAGAATACAAATAAGTACTCCTGTAATTTTTTTAAGAATGTTATATAGGGAGATGGAAGAGCAAAATGCTGATATATCATGCATAATAAATCAATAAGAAAACGATTCGGTAATTTAAAATCTTAGATGTATATTTGAAAAATACTTTGAATTATACATCTGTTTTTGATACTTATATACTTGGTATTATCTCACTAAAAAATTCACTAAACTAGAAAATTTCGTATATAATTTTTATTACCTTTCTAATCCAACGAATCGGCGTGCAGTTGTCCAAAAGATCAGGATGTAGTCAGTCAATTCGCATATTCCAATACTTTTTCTTATTTTTTGTTTAGAGACAATGCAAATGACTATATATAGATGCATAATATAATATTAGAAATTCAAACACATAACATAAGGTAACTTCCAACAATGAAATGAGGGGAAAAAGTTCTTAGACGAAGTAATTACAGTCCAAGAGGTTAGTATTCAAAGTGTAAAAACAAGTTATATAATTTTTTTTAAAGTCAATTCCTACTTAGGTCAACAAAGAAAAATTTTATTTTAGTTACTTTTTATTAAATAATTACAATTAATATAAATATATATATATATATATACATATGACAGAAACACACTATTAAGTGACAAAATAATTAAATGTAATTAATGAATTAATATTTGAAAAAACTGTATTAGCATAAAGTGTCAACCACTACAAGTTTTAAAAAATGTATTTGAACTTGAGTGAAGGAATAAAAAGTGTTTCATTAACGATTAAAAATTTGAACAATATATATGAATATATATAGGGAGAGTGTGTACTAATAGTAGGAATTGAAAAATAGTAAAAGTTTCAAGATAATCCTAGATATTAAACTTTTTTAATACTTGGTAAAAGTTAATTTAAACTATTAAACGCATTTTTTGAATATCTAAAACATAGCTTCTATAAGGTTGATAAATATTATATTTGATAAGTTTTAAGCCATATTAGAATGCTCTACATTTCAATCCTGTGTTTTAAATCTATAGAAAAATAAATGTTCAAACTATTGAGAAAGAAAAAAAATTCCAAGTCAATTCCTTCGCTTGCTTTAACAGGTTCAAAATTATCTGAAATCCGAATCTATCGAAGAATCATTTCATAGAGATGAAAGTAGAGATATGAACAAGGAAAGCTAAATCTAAAATTGAACTAAAAGCAAAGATACGTTATTTGCCAAAGAACAATAGAATTTAGGAAATTTCTACATCGACAGTTTGGATTGTTCTGATTGGATTGTCTTGAAGAAAGACAATTTAGGCGGTAATATTAAACGTGTACCACTGCGAAGCAAAGAGAAAAGTCTCCCCTAGAGATCGGATTTCAGACTAAAAGTGAACCAGTAGCAAAATCGTCATTTAATTCAATGGGTTTGAAACTTGTTTTTCCATTGATGGTATGGATTCAATTTCATTTCCAAGACGAAAAAAAAAAAAAGTAGATGCTATTATTTGACTGGATATATAAACGAATAATTCCAAATTCTTTTCTTACTTGCGATCTGGAATCCCATGCAATATATACTATCTGATTTCAAAATATTGTATGGTACCTCAAAGCACAAATAAATTAAAAACTCGTAATTATATTTTGCATTGGTTAACAAAATTAACAAATCTTTTTTTTAAATTAATAATTAAAATTTCTTATTTTTAAAAGGTCATTGTTAAATATTTGTCTTAATGTTTTGAAACCAGAAAAAATAAATTGTATGGTACTCCAAATGTATGGTTCTTAATAAATTATGTACTCGTAATTATATTTTGCATTGGTTATCAAAATTAACAAATCTTGTTTAAATCAATAATTACAATTTCTTTTTTTAAAAGGTCATTGTTAAACATTTTTGAACAGGACTTATTAGTAATTATTTTTGAACAGGATTAAAACAGGATTTGTTAATTTTGATAATCAATGTAAAATATAATTACGAGTTCTTAACTTATTTGTTCTTTGGAGTACCATGCAATTTGCACTTTCTGATTTGAAAATAAGAGAGATTGATTGCTAAAATTAAGAAATTAAAATGTTTATTTTATATGATTATTTAATTTAAATTCCGAGTTACTTATAATGCAAACTACATTTGGAAGTATTTTATTTATCTGTACCCTGGTGATCTATGTAATTTATAATTCCTGATTTGAAATTGTTTAACTGACTAGTTAAAGTGTGATAATCAGTTTAATCAGTTAACTAATTATAAGTTTAAGTATTATTTGTTAAATTTGATTTAAGGTCTTTAGAGATATTGTCCTTTATTTTAATTGTGATTAGAGAATTGCAAAATTTTGAGAGGTGATTAGTTTCTAAAATTGTTAAGTGAACAATAATTTGTTCTTAATTAATTTCTAAAGAGTAACTGCATTTTATCAAAAATTTTATATGACATTCAAATAACGATTTGTTTGGCAGTTTTTAAATTAAAAATTTATTGTGTTATAAAATTATAACTCAAAAAATTATTTGAGTATAATTAGAATGGAAATAAATAAATATGATCTTGAATGATGTATTTGTAAATAAAATTAGCTAGACAAAAGCTTTTCTCTATTTTTGATTTACTTGTCAATGTATATTTCATATTTAACCACAAAGTTCTTTTTATTATTTGGTCATAAATATCCTATTTACCAATAAGTATGCAGAATATCTTCAAAAAGAAATCTAATTTCAAAAATAATTAAATCCTGATAAAGTTAAGCGTTTTCGATGACTGCACGTTTTTACGTATAATTTTAAACATTTTTCATACTGATTTCTTTGGCTTGTAATCCAGTTTATCTCAAACAAAAATACTGTTTTATTTTTTTTTCTAAGCTTTTTAGCAGTTTTTGGAGGAAAAAATACGTGACGTACATTTGTTTTGTGACATATTCAATGACATAATCTATTTGTCACGTATGTCTGTCTTGTAAATTTATCTACTTTTATGACGTATATCTGTTCTATAACACTATCTATTTTGTATATCGGTTTTGTGATATTAACTATTCAAGTACATCTATTTTGTGACGTGCACTTGTTCTGTGATATCCCCAATTACTGTTCTGTGACATCATTTTTTAAGATGCTCATCTGTTCTGAGACATGTCCAATGACAAAATCTATTTTGACACGTATATCTGTTGTAACATTATTTTTATGACGTATATATATTTCTGTAACACCATCTATTTTGTACGCCGGTTTAGTGATACCATCTTTTCCTGTACATCTGTTTTGTGACATCATCTATTTTTGTGACGTATATTTGTCTTGAGACATCCCTAATTACTGTTGGTGACAAATTTTTTTTGTGATGTATTCTGCGACATATTCTATTAGTAGTATATTTTGGTACATACGTCTGTCTTGTTGCTTTAATTGTTTTATGATCTACAATAGTTCTATCATGCCATCTATATCATTGTTTATATAATGTACAATTGTTCTATCATGCCATCGATTTTAGTATATTTGTTTTGTGACATCATCTATGTTTGAAACGCATATTAGAACTGTGATATTTTCACTTATTGTCATCTTATCGTATATTCTGTGACATCAAGTTTTGTGAAATACATAAGCTCCAACAAGTAATTTTAGTTATATGAGTTAACTTTAAAACAATAGAAAGAGAACAAAAAGAAATTACAGCTGTTTTTTTTTCTGTATTTTTAGTAAAGCATTAATAAAGCATAATTAATTATTTTTTAATAACACCAGTCTTAACCAAACGAAAGAAATTTCATAACAAAATAATTTATATTTGAGTAATCAGATTTGCCGACTTACTTTAATTTTCTAGCTTAAATTATTTCTGGATTTCTTCTTAAAGCCTTGTTTTTAATTAAATATACAATGACGGAAACCTATGAACCTAATATTCGTTTAAACTTTTTGGAAGAGAGATTCATAAAAACTTAAAATAAGATTGTGCCATGTTGAATTTTATATCTTAAATTCTAATCGTAATGTCAAACTAACTACTACTGAAATAAAATAATCTTATATGATACTTTGTCATATGAATTTTTATATTAAATCCCCATTACAAAACATTTAAATTAAAGTCACTTTAAATTAGTTCCTTATTCTACAAATTTTGGATTTAGATTTTTCTTGGTTGGTATTTAAAATCATTAGTCTGAAATAATTCAGTAATATCGACATATCATTTTTTAATTATTATTATTGGATTAAATTAATACCAAATAAAGCATTTAAAATATATGAATTAAAATAAAATATAATTATATGGGTATTCTTAACAACTTTTATGTTATTTTAACAAAAAGTAAATTCGTTTTCTTAATTTTTGAAGTAATATTAAGAATATGATAGTATTGAAATATTAAATGAATAAAAAGCACTATTACATTTTATAAATTTTCCACTTAAAAAGAATAAAAATATATTGTTAATAAATAATTTTAAATTGTTATTTATTTTATTTCCCATAAAGAAAATTGTCAGACCCAAAAGTTTTACAACCCTTATAGTTCTTAGCTTGGTTAATGGACATAAATGAGCCTCTTAATAGATTCAAATGAGCAAAACAAGGATTTAAAATGAGTAAATATAAATCAAAATAAATCTCACTGGTCCATTACTTATTCACGCAGGAAATCTACAATCTATTTGAAATACTTTACAAAAGCATTTAATTTCCTTAACACCCCTAAGTACCATTATCAGATATTTACATCAACAATTTGCATCAATAAATGTGAAAATCTCTCCTCCCATGTATCAATTCTTGTCACGCAACTTGTTATTTTCCAGAAAAGAATAACACATTCTTGGAAAATAAATGGTTTCCATTTAAAGAACGAGAATTACTCTATCATTATTGGCTTGCTATTAGAGGCCGCCCCACATGAAATATAGTCATATTGTATAAAAGTTCCACTCTCGATACTTATTTTTGAAGAATGGATTTTTTTTAAAATCTAATAAAATGTAACAAATAAATTGATCAGACTTCTATCAAAACCGATTCTTGTGTAAAACGTTTAAATGTAGATACTTTTTAACGTTTTACGCAACTAAATTCATTTTTAATATTACGTATAAAAATATATTTTAAGAATTACTTTAACAAGAGTTAGATGTTTTCACAGTTTTGGGCCTAAATTACTGGTGTCAAGTCAATGATATTTGGAGAAATTACTTCTAGTAAAGAATTTTTTCTTTTTTCATGAAATTTTTTGATCGCTAATAGATAGAAGCGATATGAGTGGTTTGCAGAGAAAATAACTATCAAGCTGAAAATTTGCTTCTGCGTTCATTTCTATAATATTTCATTTCTGGATATCGGAATAACTACAAATTTTAGACCAGTGATTACCATGATAATTTGCAAAATATAAATTCAAATTGCTCATTTTTATACTTTGTATATTTTTTTCTTCCTATATTTCATTAAAAAGCATCAAAAATGAGGCAGAAAAAAGAATTCCAATATATCTGCAATATTTTATAGAGCACATAGGGAAATATATAGGAAATCAGTTTCGATAAAATCAGTTTCTATTCTTAAATCAGTTCATCAGTTTATCATTTCAAAATCATAAATTAGTTTCCATGGGAAAATGTGATGTGTAATGTAAATGGATATCATTGTTAATCTCAGAAAGAATTTAATCTTAATGTTATCAAAAGAGAAAATCTTTAATTTACTGCTTCAGAATTAGAAATTATTACAATGTTAATACCTTAATTAAATTTTTATACTTCAAATATAATCTTTAATGTATTTAATTTGAGAATATAATTGCAGAAATGGGATAAAAAAATACATATTAAATAAATTTTGATTCATAAATTATTTTTTTATGAATAAGTTATCAAATCAGTTTCTTATTTTGTTCATCAATTAAATTCCTTGATCAATTTCTTAAATTAATTTAAAAAATCCAAATTCAAAAAATAGTTTTGTTCTGCTAATCATTTAATGCATATTTTACATTTATTCTTTGCAGAATTCTATATTTAGATGTTAATTGAAATCGGCTTTCCATGGATTCATTATAGATAAAATTATTTTTCTATTATTTACTGACTTTGTGGTTTCTTCTGTTTTTTCATGAGTTATTTCTGCAGTTTTATAATACATTAATATCTTACGATGAAGTAACAGTTTCATGTAATAATTGTTTTCAGAAGATATAGAAGGATTAAAAAATGAACATTTTTTAGTGATCTTATAAGAACAATATAAAGTTTTTACATGATTTTTACATGAAGTGTTACATGATTTAGATTATTAAATTAAATGAAAATATTTTGAAAAGGATTCTTTCCATTTATTTAATAAAGCATTTTCATATTTAAAAATAAATTGGAAAATTCAACATACAAAAAATATATGTTGATATAAATGCTTTAATCTGATACATTTGTTAAGATTTAGATATATATGTAATAAATAAATATTGATTGTATTCGATTTAGTGTTAAGGGCAGAAAACACTGTAATAAATAAACAGAAAAAAAATTATAAAATGATTTTAGAAACCATTGTAAACATTTGGAAACTCTCGAAACTTGTCTTGACTTGGCTAGGTGGCTAGCGATCTGGCGTTCGTTACCACAGGCTTTGGTTTGAATTCAGGCGGTGTCATGGATGTTTGTAATGGTTCAGAATCCACTTTGAGCCATGGGTCCATTATCATATGAAACCGGGAACCTACGGCTTAAAGGGGATTACGTCTTAAGTGGACCTACTGCTAGAAAGCTAAAGACTCCGCCATTCAGGCCCTATCTAGTATGACTGTAGAACTTTGGGTGACAACCATACCCCATAAAAAGAAAAAGCCTGCTATCTAGTAATCTGCTAGTAGGCAGACGGCCTTAGAACACCATGGGGCTGTTGCGCTAATGATGAACGAAGGAATTACATATTTTAAAAAAGAAAATATTCTGAACAATTTAATATAGAATATGTTATATGTCCAGGGTTGTTTGCATGTATTCTTCTAATAAATTCTTATTTAAGTGCAGTATTATGCTGTTATTAATATCCCTAGTGCAGGAAAGCCTACAAAAGGTCCAAAAAACCCCGTCGCAGGCGACTGGTCCATGACTAAGGTTAATATGCAGCTTCACTTTAATAAGGAACCACGAGGGCTGAAGATTGACTAAACTTCAAGGCAATGTTCAATGATCATATCAGACCAGGGCATACTATTTAAAGTGAATTCCAAACCACTACAAAAATCCATGGCAACATCGGGACTCAAACCCGAAACCTGTGGCCCGAGCACTAGATACTCGACCATTAAGCTCCTCCCCGATGCAATATTCTTATTATACGAACTCGTTCAGTGTTAACATGCCTATTTTGATGAGTTTTTGAAAGTTCTTCATCTTATGAAAGCTATATATATCTAAACGCTATCATATTTATATTTCAAAACAAATATTTTACGGAAAAATATTGCTTTTTACGGAAATATATTTGTTTTTTCTTGGAGTAAACAGAATCAGGAAGTAATACATTTCGTCCTCGAAAAAAGTAGAAATCAATACATAAAAGTACAGAGGGGAAAAAAAATCAGAAATATGATAGGAGATTGAAAGTGGCTTAGCTGTCCTTTGAAATAAAGACCGCATACTATATATCGTAGAAATAAATGATGAAAGAGAGAGAGAGAGAGAGAGAAAGAGAAAGAAAGAAATAAAAAAAGAAATAGAAATAAGAAGAGAGCCCAAGAAAGTGCAATAAATTCCAGACCTTTCATCGCGATCTGGACGAGTTCATATAATTCAATTGATTTAATACCAATGAACGACAGGGTTGATAGGAAGAAGGACCTATCAGTGTTTCATGGAATAGCGATTAATTTGAAGACTGGCCTTTTTTTTTCCAGCAGTTTTTACCAGCAGTGAATAGAATGTTAGAAAGATGGAAAAAGGAGGGGTGAACTATGAAAAAAATGCTGGGAATAAATAATAATAAATCGAAATTTAATCTGAATTTTTGCATTATTTGCTATTTAGCACTTTCTAGATTTGAAATTACTTGCAGTTATAAGCATCATAATCCTTCTAGCGATATAATCAATATTGAAACTTAATCATGGTATCTAATAACATTGAACTTTAAAATGTAATAGTATAATCTAATGGTATTGCGCGCAAGTAAACAATTATAATTATTAATTTTGTGTATCTTAATATTAGCTGACACTACTCTGACTGACTGTGACTTCTGACTTTGACCTGTGCCACAGGTTTCGGGTTAGGGCCATGGATGTTTGTAATGGTTCGTAATCCACTTAAACTTTAGGTCCCGGTCTAATATGACTATATAGCGTTGGACATGGAGCTGACAATCTTACCTTTAAAAATAAAACATCCTGTGTCTCGAAATCTGCCAGTCGGCAGACGGTCAAGTTCTAGCATGGACTGTAGTGCCAGGGATCTAGTTAGTTAGTTAACTAAATAGTATTTAATACATCGTAAAAAATTATGTATAAATCAATACTTGTAAATTTAATAATAAATTTTAAATGTCAATTTTTTATCTATCCGGTTCGCAATTTGAAATCAAGACAAAATTAATTAAAATTAATTAATAAACTTTATACTCGTATACTTCATATTTATACTTGTGATTTATGTATTCTGTTTTACACCGAAGTTATTTTCCTAATAAAATTTAACAATGTTAGCCACTACTAATAAAGTAAGTCAAAGTGTTCACGAAATCGCTTTACATGTTAAGTTCAATATTTTTAAATATTTGCAATATTTATATCGTTGTGTTTCGCAACTGCTGTCGCAATATTTATATCTCAGGTCCGTGCATCAATTTAACAAAAACAATCAAATTTGTTTATTATGTGTGTTTTGTTGGAAAAATTTAATTGTGCAACATAATAAATCGATAAAAATATGAAAAATATTTCTATAGAAAGTCTTAACGAAGCCAAAAGGTTTTAACCAAAAAGTCTGTATTGTATACATTAATGGATAGAGAATGTAATTCAAAATATTAAAACAATTAAAAATTCTATTTTCTAAATTTATAAAACCTCAATTATACTTTAAAAGATAAATAAAATAAAAATTAATATTTAATAAAATACACGTAAGTTTTTAAAAATCTGCAAAAATTATATTTTTTTCACTTTTTATAAAAAAATTATAAATAAAAATTTATTGATAATTTATTTCATAATATTAATAATACGATAATTCTGATAATAATTTCTGATCCTTTTTTAAATAAGTAAAAATAATTTATTTTCTAATTATTTTTACATTTTAATTTACTTTACATACTTTACTTTTTTAATTTACTTTACTTACTTAATTTTTTTAATTTACTTTACCGACTTATTTATTTTTATTTATCGGTAATCACTATTTATTGATAATTTTTTCTAAATAAAAATATCGACGTACATCGAGTTCACAATAAAAATATCTACGTACAATGATTGTCACGATACATGCTCGAACACCAAATCCTTTTAAAGCAGAAATTGATTTTTTTTCTTAATGTTGATGAGAAGAAAAAAAAAAAAAAAAAAGCAGAGATAAAATCAACTCCCTAACGATATCGCACACGAAAACGCAAGAAAATGAAAAGAATGACTTTGGTAAGTGCATGGCAGCAAATTAAATTAAGACGAAGCTTTCAAAGGTCATGAAAAGTGCCGGCCGATGGATCGCTTGTGTAACACCTGGTGTGAGGTGCGCTCTATAATAAGAAAATTGGACCCTAGTATTAACCCTGTTAACCTACCTCCCACTAGAATATTAATGAGCGAGTCAGTGAAGAACATACGGCGCGAGGCGTAGCTGTGATCACGAGATTTCATTCAGGGTCCTTTCACTTAGTAACTATGGGAAATTTTCAATTCTCGATACAGGTGAAGGAAATATTTAATAAGTAGCTGACCCCTTTTGTGGAAGCTGATTATTATATGTGCAATTTTTTTTCCTTAATTGCTTTTTAAATGGCTTATTATCACCTTTTATTGTGGTTAATACCAGTAAAATTTATTTTACACACAAAAAAACATTTAATATATGTCTTAAATTCATAAATGTGCGGGGTAAAATGAATAAAAGTTTTGAAAAATTTATATATAACGTATAAATTTATGTATTTTATTTACAAATTTATTAAAACATTTTGCATTTAATACTTCGTTTTGCTTACATTTTTAAAATTATATTTGTTTCATTAAATTCTTTTTAAATTATTTAGAGTTTTTACTTTTTATATAAATAGATGCTTAATAGAAAAAATTATAATGTTTTTATTCATTTGTAAACACATGAATTTCGCCAACATATTGTAAATTTTCCCATTTTCACATAAAACTATAGTTTTTGATAAATATAATATTTGATGAAAATTTTAGTTTTATATAATGCTATTATATTATTAATTTATTAGTTTATGCATTTAAATCTATAATCCAATTAAATAACGTATTTTTAATGTAAAGCAACTATATTATGGGGAGGAAACAATTTTTACGGAGCATATTTCTTATAATAATAAATTACTTTAAATATTAACAATGTGTAAAATATAAACAGTATATGAATGAATTATTATTAATTAATTAAATAACTCAATTCAATCCAATTCATTATATTAATTTTATGAAAAAAATTCCATTATTGTAGATTTTTTAATAAAAGAAATTTAATTTTTCAATGATAATTTTATGAATAACTTAATAGGTTATCATAAACAATTCCATCAAGTGAAAATATACCGAGGAACAACAAAAATGTAAAAGTAATAAATTGATATTAAATTCAAGAAAAATACTAAAGTAGATGAATTAGAACAACGACTTATAATGTTGTTTTTTCATAAAAGCATTACGAAATTGTAAACAATTAAACTTAAAAGATAAATTCCTTATTTTCACATCATGATTTTTTATATCTCGTCCTTTTGTCAGAAGACATAAAACTATAGTTTTTGATAAATGTAATATTTGATGACAATTTTTGTTTTTATATAATGCTATTATATTATTTTTATATGTTAGTCCTTGCATCTGTCCATCATTTTAAAATGAATACACCACTTTATAGGATGAATTTTGGTTTCTGGTTTCACAGTTTTGAAATTCGAATAATTCCAACCCCTTCTCAAGTACAAGTTTTACCCTGTTAAAACATGGTATATGCTTATTTTCCATTTATATAAATGCAATTTGAAATTAATTTGAGTTAAATTTTCATTCGACATAATTTCTTCGATGTTCGTTTAAATGGCGTAAATAACATTATTACCAGATGTACCAAAATAACAGCTATTTCATGTCAGAACAATTATCAAGAATTTTTAAGATTTAATACATGTTAATTCGCAGAAATGTGAACAACATAGTTTATTTCAGTTTGGACATGTTGTTGTACAGAAAAAAGAAGAACATTTGCTAGATGTTTTGCTGCCATTAAAGAGCATTGAATTCTCTGAAATATTATGGGGAACATGCACTAGCTGGTAGAGCTTCACAAAAATGTTTTAAACTATTCAAAGACGGACGGAATGTTTTGAGGGGAAGTCATATTCTGCCCTCCATATTCTCACATTTCTGCTTCAAATTATAACTTGTTTCAATCCATAACTTAAGAAGCACTCTATTCCTTTATAGAAGTCAAAAATAGGCTCAGAAGATGAATCGTTCTGTCGAAGAGGAATTTGTCTTCTACCAAAGAGATGGGAAAATGTAATGTCTAACAATAGGAAACTTCGATTAATATACTACTTAGTTTTAAAGAAATAAATGTCTTAAAAAAAGAAAAATTAACCGCATGAATTAGTTCAATATCTAATATGACTTTGGAATGAGAATCAGTAGCGCAGCGTTTTAATTAATAACACATTTTAGGCGAAAAGAACCCTTGCTGAAAATAAGTTAAATTTTGAAAAACGGAAAAAGACTGGTATTCTAGAAATACTGATATTCTGACAAGCTAAATCTAGAAATACAACTTTAGAAATTACTTCACTACTTTCTACAGTAATTAGGAAATTATTTCTACTTCCTTTTGGTCTTTTTTTATTAATAATTGTTTTTTGCTTGGTGGGGAAAGTAAACCAATACTTCATCATTTAATCTATAAGCAATCTTAATATCTATACAACATTGATCTTTTAAAATCGCAAAAGAAACAATAAATTTTATTAATTACACGATTGTAATTTCTTTCTAAAATAATTTTTTTGTAATTTTAATATTAAATCAAAATAGGATAATTAACCTTGATTAATTAATTAGAAAACTTTATGTCATTAATAATTATTTCAATATCTAATATGACTTTGAACTGAGTAGCCCAAAGTTTTGAATTAAATGCAAAACGAACCCTTGTTGAAAGTAGGTTAAATTTTAAAAATTGAAAAAAGACCAGCATTTAAATAAATGATTTTATTTACAGCTATGGTCGACAAGCTAAATCTAAAAATACAACTTCTGAAATTACTTTGGTGATTTCTACATTAATTAGGAAATCATTTCTACTTTGTTTTGATATATATTTTTATTAATATTTGTTGTTTTGCTTCATAGTTAAGGCTATTCTTCAACATGTAATCTATAAACAATCTCAATCATCTATACAGCATTGATTTTTTTTTTTAAATTGAAAAAGAAACAACAACTTTTTATTAATTACACGATTGCAATTACTTTCTAAAGTAATTTTGTTTTTGAAATTTTAATATTGAACCAAAGTAAGATAATTAACCTAGGTTAATTAATTAGACAACTTCAGGCCATTTTTCTTAGACGCTTTTAGTAGAAATGTTTCCAAGAGTTACTTTATCCATTAGCATTTTAATTTGAAATTATCTTACACAGAAAACTCAGAATCTCTTAATTTACTTTAATGGATTGAATGGGTTTGGAAATAACTTGAGAATAATTTATTTCGGTTTTAAAAAAAATCGATCCTGAATACTAAATTTATTCGAATTTGAAGCTGTATCAAATTCAAAAGATTGTTTTCAGTTATTCCCTTAATGATTTTCTCTTTTATTAATAACGTAATTAAAATATGGATTCTGCATTAAACCATTTCAATAAAGTCAATGAGTGTTTAATACATAAAACATCCATTTGGGTTAAATTAAAATATAGTTTTAATTGTGTCGTTAATAGAGTGATGTTCAAGAATTATAAGTAACAATGACAGTAACACCAGATTTAAAACTTTTCTATAAAGACTTTATTTGCTTAATAAGTCTTAGTACTTATTAAAAGGGCAATACTTATTGATTTCTTTAGTTATGAATTATATTATTTAAAATAAAAATTTATCTTTATTTATATAATATAATAAATTTTAAAAAACAAAATGCTCATATGGGAATTTGTAATCTAAATAGAAATTAAATAATTTGTGTTCAGTGTGTGAGTAGATAGCTAAAATTTAAAATTTTGTCTTAAGAAGAATTTTATTATCACAATATTAAATCATCTCAGACTTACTTTCTTGGGACATTTTTTCAGTAGTAGCACTGTCATAAAAAATGTAAAATGCAATACAGAAAAAAGTGAGCCTGGCCGTTAGCCTAAAGGAAATTTTCAGACAGGAAATGATTACCTTTTACAGGGTAGGTATGCCCTATCTCCAATACTCCACAGTCATATTACACAAGGACTTACGGTTTAAAGTGGATTCCGAACTACTAAAAACATACATGCACTGCCTGGACTGGAGCTAGAAACCTATGGCACCCAGCGCCAGAGCGATAGTCACTCGGCCATCAAGCCCCGAAAAATATTACACATAATAATATTAATAAATCTATTTATGTACCACTATAGAATGGTCAACATAATATTTTTAGTAAGTAAACATGAAAATCTACAGTAGTATAGCTCCAAGAAAATAACACGAAATTGATATGAAATAAAACCACAAGTTGTCATATTAAATGAAATAAAAAATGACCATCACACAATTTATTTTCTATCTCAAACCCAACAAATTAGTATCAAAATTAAAACGCGATTCCTTCAGTCAAAAGATTTACAATGAAGGAAAGAGTGAAACCATAAAATCAACGAGGAATTATAATGTTTCCCTGAAACATCTCATTTAAAATTAGAAAGAAGTCTGGATGGTCTACAGTCTGAATAACAATTGAGATGAGTATAACGCACCAATTTCTCAAATGACAAACTTTTTTTTACATTCTTCCATTAAAAAAAAAGTTTGATGTTGCAAAAAGCAAATCGGAGATATCGCAAGCCAATTCCATTTCCACTCTATAATAACGGCGTTAAGTGCACGTATTGCAACACTTTACTGAATGACTTACCTCATAGATTTTTTTTTCTGATGCTTTTATTATTCTTGGGCATTTTTTTATTCACGTACTCTGCAGAGGTTTTAATAACTGCACAAAAATAAAGAGGGTAAAAATAAAGACGTCGCAAGAGATGCACATTAAGATATGTGCTGGATATGCATTTAATGACCCTGTGCAAGTATGTTGAATCTCTTTTTTTTTTTTTCATCTGTTTGGAATTCATCTTTATTTTATGTTTTTTTCCCTCTACCATATTGTGCACGGACCTACGAAATTTAAAGCCATCTTTTTTTGCCTAATGATGATGAAGATCCAGGCATTTTATTGATTGCTGGAAGAACTATCGTAATTAAATAGATGAGGAAAATATATTATTTTTTCATGCTCCACTCCGAATAGATTGATAGAAGTAATGGTTCCTCCTCATTGAAATGGTTCCTTATTACAACATCCATCTATTTAACAAAGTTTAGAAGCAGCTTTCTCATTTAATGATATTAAAAACTGAAGTAAATCTGATAGATTGTAATCGCCCAAGACAATTTAGTTATGTCCAATTTGAAATCTATACTTTTTTTGTTTTTAGTATGGAATGTCCTTAATAATGTGTGTATTATATTGTGTCACATTATTTTTTTAAGTTGTAATGACAGTGACGATGGAAATTTAAACGGTATGTATGCAAAACAAGTGCAAAACTTGCATTTACCCTTAGTCGCACTTATAAACCAAACCTGCCTAATAACTGAACCTATAATAAACTAAATAATAAACTAAACCTGAACTTAGATAAAGACCTAATAAACGATGCCAAACTAAAAAAAGTTTTGAAAATTTTTGATGATTTTTATTCTAAATTATTAAATCGAAAATAAATTTCTTTAAATAATTTTGTAAGTATTACCTACGGTGTAAAGTGGATTCCGAACAATTTACAAACATCCATGGCAAAGGCGGGAGTCGAAACAGTAACCTGTGGCACCAAGGGCCAGAACGGTAGTCAATCGGCCATCAGGTCCCCAAAAAATATCATTCAGAATAATATTAAAACATCCATTTACGAAGAACTATAAAAAAGTTAAGTTTTCATTTTAGTAAATAATTATGGATAACTACAGTAGTACAATTACAGGATAATAAGATAAAACTGCCTATTAAATGAGGAACTTAAGTCAAGACCTAATAAACGCTGTCTTACTAAAAAATTATAAATATTTTTGATGACACTTTATGGTAAATTATTAAATTTAAAAGAAATTTGTCGTAAAAACTTTGTAAGTATATTATCTACGGTTTAAAGAGGATTCCGAACAACTACAAACATATATGCCATAGCCGGGAATAGAAATGAAACCTGTGGCACTGAGGGGAAGATCTATAATCACTCTTCCAGTAGGTACCAGGAAATTTTTATTTCCAATAATATTAAAAAATATATTTATGTACAACTATAAAATATTTAACATTTTTTTTTTAAAAAATTATAGCAATCTACAGTAGTACAGCTACAAGATAATGACACAAAATTGACATGAAATAAAACTCTAATTGTCATATTAAATACTCAATTTATTTTCTGTCTCAGACCCCACAAAACAGTCTCAACATTAAAACACGATTCCCGCAACCAAAATATCTGCAATGAATGACATAATGAAACCATAAAATTACAGAAGTGCTCGAAATGTTTCCCTTAAACTTCTCATTTAAAATTAGAAAGATCAAAGTCTGGATGGTCTACAGTCTGAATAACAATTCAGATGAGAATAACGCACTATTTTCTGAAATGACAAACTTTTTTTCTTCATTTTTTTATGTTCTTCCATTAAAAAAAAATATTCGATGTTGCAAATGGCAAATCGGAGCTATCACAAGCCATTCAATTCTCAGTCTGTAATAACGGCGTTAAGTGCACATATTGCGACACTCTGCTGAATGACTTACCTCAGAGATTTTTTTTTTCTGATGCTTTTACTATTATTGTGCATTTTTTTTATTCACAGACTCTGGGGAGGTTTTAATAAACGACCTCGCTGCACAAAAATAAAGAGGGTAAAAATAAAGACGTCGCAAGAGATGCACATTAAGATATGTGCTGGATATGCATTTAATGACCCTGTGCAAGTATGTTGAGTCTTTTTTTTTTTCTCATCTGATTGGAATTCATCTTTCTTTCATATTTTTTTTTCTTCCACCATATTGTTCACGGGTCTTCGAAATTTAAAGCCATCTTTTTTGCTTAATGACGATGAAGATCCAGGCATTTTATTGATTGCTGGAAGAACTGTCGTAATTAAATTGATGAGGAAAATATGTTCTTTTTTCATGCTCTACTCAGAATAGATTGATAGAAGTAATGGTTCCTCCTCATTCAAATGGTTCCTTATTAAGTCATCAATCTCTTTAACAAAGTTGTAAAGCAGCTTTTCCATTTCATTATATTAAAAATTGAAGTGATTCTGATAGATTGAAATCGCGAAAGACAATTTAGTATTGTCTAATTTGAAATTTGTTATTCTTTCTTTTTAGTATGGAATGTCCTTAATAATGTGTGTTTTTATATCGTATCACATCATTTTAATAAGTCGTAATGACAGTGATGATGGAAATTACAATGGTGTATATGAAAAAAAGGTCAAAATGTTAGTCTTACAGACTATGCAAACTATAGACTTACAGACTATAAACTTATAGACATATGTAGTTATACTTATGAACTAATAATGCATTAATATTAGTTATTAAGCATTAGTACAAGTCATTAGCTTAAATAAGTAACGGAACTTGGGTCAAGACTTAACAAGCAATTCCAAACTAAAAAAAAAAGTATGAATAGTTCTGATAATTATTTTACACTAAATTTTTATATTTAAAGTAAATTTCTTGCGATTATTTTGCAAGCGTTTGAAAATAAAATACCGATGATTACTTTTAAATCTTTTAAAATAAAATTTGCCATAGACCGAACAAAATAGTTTCAACATTAAAACACGATTCCCTCAGTCAAAAGATCTGCAATGAATTGCACTGTGTAACCATAAAATTACAGAGGTACTCAAATGTCTCCCTTAAACTTCTCATTTAAAATTAGAAAGATCAAAGTCTGGATGGTCTACAGCCTGAATAACAATTCAGATGAGTATAACGCACCATTTTCTGAAATGACAAACTTTTTTTTACATTCTTTCATTAAAAAAAGTGATGTAGCAAAAAGCAAATCGGAGCTATCACAAGCCCATTCCCTTCCATCTCTATAATAACGGAGTTAAGTGCACATATTGCAACACTTTGCTGAATGACTTACCTCATAGATTTTTCTTTTCTGATGCTTTTAGTATTCTTGTGCAGTTTTTTTTTATTCACAGACTCTGGAGAGGTTTTAATAAACGACCTCGCTGCAGAAAATTAAGGAGGGTAAAAATAAAGACGTCGCAAGAGATGCACATTAAGATATGTGCTGGATATGCATTTAATGACCCTGTGCAAGTATGTGGAATCTTTTTTTCTTCTTTTTCATCTGTTTGGAATTCATCGGGGTTTTTTTATATTTTTTTTTCTCTTCCACCATATTGTGCACGGGCCTTCGAAATTTAAAGCCATCTTTTTTGCTTAATGATGATGAAGATCCAGGCATTTTATTGATTGCTGGAAGAACTACCGTAATTAAATAGATGAGGAAAATATATTCTTTTTTCATGCTCCGTTCAGAATAGATTGATAGAAGTAATGGTTCCTCCTCATTGAAATGGTTCCTTATTAAGGCATCAATCTTTTTAACCAAGTTTTAAAGCGGCTTTCTCATTTAATGATATTAAAAATTGAAGTGATTCTGATAGATTGAAATCGCGTAAAAACAATTTAGTTATGTCTAATTTGAAAACTGTACGTTTTTCTTCCTTGTATGGACTGTCCTTAATAATTTGCGTTTTATATTGCGTCACATCAATTTCTAATTCATTTCTTTCTAAATAATGGTAATGCGTCACATTACATTCAAAATAAATGGAAAATTCGCACTTAGCCGTAGTCAGAATTATGAACCAAAATTGCGTTATGAATGAGGAACTTGGGTCGAGACATAATAAACGATGCCAAACTAAAAAAAAAAGTTTTGAATAATTTTGTTGAATTTTTATGCTAACTTATTAAATGTAAAGGAAACTTCTTGTGACATTTTTTTAAATAAAACCTACATTTTAAAGTGGATTCCGAACAACTACAATCATCCATGGTATGGACGTGATTTGAAGCTGAAATCTGAGGCACTTATGGCCAGTCGCTCTACTATCAGTTCCCCCAAAAATGTTTATTCACATTAATAATGAAAATTCTTTTCGCGTCAAACTATAAAATAATCAAAACATTTTTAGTAAATAATCACAGAAATCTTCAGTTGTACCGCTACAAGATAATGACACAAAATGAGCATGAAACAAAACAAATATTGCCATATTAAATAAGTAAAAAGTGATTATCACTGAATTTATTTTGTGCCTCTGACAAAATGATTTTAACATTAAAACACGATTCCCTCAGCCAAAAGATCTGCACTGAATGGCATACACAGTGAAACCATAAAATTACCGAGGTTTCCCTTAAAATTCTCATTTAAAATTAGAAAGATCAAAATCTGGATGGTCTTCAGACTGAATAACAATTCAGATTAAGTATAACTGACCATTTTCTGAAATGACAAACTTTTTATTACGTTCTTCCATTATAAAAAAGTTGATGGTGCAAAAAGCAAATCGGAGCTATCACAAGCCCATTCCATTTCCAGTCTATAATAACGGCGTTAAGTGCACATATTACAACAATTTGCTGAATGACTTACCTCATAGAATTTTTTTTTCTGATGCTTTTTTGTATTTTTGTGCATTTTTTTTTTATATTCACAGACTCTGGAGAGGTTTTAATAAACGACCTCGCTGCACAAAAATAAAGAAGTTAAAAATAAAGACGTCGCAAGAGATGCACATTAAAATATGTGCTGGATATGCATTTAATGACCCTGCGCAAGTATGCTGATTTTTTTTTCTCCTTTTTCATCTGTTTGCAATCCATCTTTTTTTATATTTTTTTTCCTCCACCATATTGTGCATGGACCTTCGAAATTTAAAGCCATCTTTTTTGCTTAATGATGATGAAGATCCAGACATTTTATTGATTGCTGGAAGAACTACCGTAATTAAATAGATGAGGAAAATATATTCTTTTTTCATGCTCCGTTCAGAATAGATTGATAGAAGTAATGGTTCCTCCTCATTGAAATGGTTCCTTATTAAGGCATCAATCTTTTTAACAAAGTTTCAAAGCGGCTTTCTCATTTAATGATATTAAAAATTGAAGTGATTCTGATAGATTGAAATCGCGTAAAAACAATTTAGTTATGTCTAATTTGAAAACTGTACGTTTTTCTTCCTTGTATGGACTGTCCTTAATAATTTGCGTTTTATATTGCGTCACATCAATTTCTAATTCATTTCTTTCTAACTAATGGCAATGCCTCACATTCCATTCAAAATAAATGCAAAATTCGCACTTAACCGTAGTCAGAATTATAAACCAAAATTGCATAATGAATGAGGAACTTGGGTCGAGATGAACGATGCCGAACTAAAAAAAAAGTTTTGAATAATTTTATTGAATTTTTATGTTAAATTATTCAATGTAAAGGAAACTTCTTGTGACAATTTTTAAATAAAACCTACATTTTAAAGCTGATTCTGAACAACTACAATCATTCAGGGTATGGACATGACTCGAAGCTGAAACCTGTGGCACTGATGGCCAGTCGCTCTACTATCAGTTCTCCCAAAAATGTTTATTCACATTAATAATGAAAAATCTTTTCGCGTAAAAATATAAAATAATCAATAATCAAAACTATATAATAATCAAATTTAGTAAATAATCATAGGAATCTTCAGTTGTATCACTACAAGATAATGACACGAAATGAGCATGAAACAAAACAAATATTGTCATCTTAAATAAGTAAAAAGTGATTATCACTGAATTTATTTTGTGCCTCTGAGAAAATGATTTTAATATTAAAACACGATTACCTCAGCCAAAAGATCTGCACTGAATGGCATACACAGTGAAACCATAAAATTACCGAGGAACTCAAATGTTTCCCTTAAACTTCTCATTTAAAATTAGGAAGATCAAAATCTGGATGGTCTACAGTCTGAATAACAATTCAGATTAAGTATAACGCACCATTTTCTGAAATGACAAACTTTTTGTTACGTTCTCCATTAAAAAAGTTTGATGTTGCAAAAAGCAAATCGGAGCTATGACAAGCCCATTCCATTTCCAGTCTATAATAACGGCGTTAAGTGCACATATTGCAACAATTTGCTGAATGACTTACCTCATAGAATTTTTTTTTCTGATGCTTTTTTGTATTTTTGTGCATTTTTTTTTTATATTCACAGACTCTGGAGAGGTTTTAATAAACGACCTCGCTGCACAAAAATAAAGAAGTTAAAAATAAAGACGTCGCAAGAGATGCACATTAAAATATGTGCTGGATATGCATTTAATGACCCTGCGCAAGTATGCTGCTTTTTTTTTCTCCTTTTTCATCTGTTTGCAATCCATCTTTTTTTATATTTTTTTTCCTCCACCATATTGTGCATGGACCTTCGAAATTTAAAGCCATCTTTTTTGCTTAATGATGATGAAGATCCAGACATTTTATTGATTGCTGGAAGAACTATCGTAATTAAATAGATGAGGAAAATATATTCTTTTTTCATGCTCCACTCAGAATAGATTGATAGAAGTAATGGTTCCTCCTCATTGAAATGGTTCCTTATTAAGGCATCAGTCTCTTTAGCAAAGTTTAAAGCAGCTTTCTCATTTAATGATATTAAAAATGAAGTGATTCTGATAGATTCAAATCCCGTAAGACAATTTCGTTATGACCAATTTGAAATCTGTACTTTTTTCTTTTTAGCATGGAATGTTCTTAATGACTTGCGTTTTATATGGTATCACATTATTTTCTAAGTTGTAATAACAGTGACGATGGGAATTATAATGATGTGTATACAGAACAAAAACAAAATTTACCCTTAACTGTAGGCAGACTTATGAACCAAAGCAGCCTGATGAATAAGACATTAGCTTGCTTAACTAATGTAATTTGAAATAAGATCTAATAAGAGATGCCAAACTAAAAAAAAATATGAAAATTTTTAATGATTATTTTATACTAAAATATTAAATTAAAAAAAAATCTTCTTGTGTCTCTTTTGCAAGTGTTCGAAAATAAATTTTCGATGATTATTTTTAATTTTTTTTTAAATAAATTTTCAATGAATATTTTTAACTCTTTTAAAATTAATTTTTCGATGAATAATTTTTTATCTCGTTTAAGATAAATTTTTGACGATTATTTTTAAATTTTTTAAAGCATATTTTTGATTATTATTTTTAAATCTTTTAAAATGAATTTCTAATGATTATTACTCATAAGATTATGGGTATTATTTTGAGAGCTGAATTATATGTTTCCTCGTTTTGCTTTCAACGTTTATTATTGGTAAATATATATATTTTTTAATTTTCACCAGCTAGTCTTTCTTATTTATTTAAATTTCTTGTACGAGTTATTTTATATGTATTATTTATTAAATCCTTTTTCCCAAACTAATTGTATAATTAAATAATTAAATAATGTAAAATTGTTCTAAAAGAATGTCTGGTGAATGTAAAGACAATTCTATTTCTAAGTGAAAATGAAATTTTGTAAAAGAAGAAAATCGCTTGAAATCCGGATATATTTAGTTATCTAGATATGGATACAGCAATATTATACTTTTAAATTTTCAGTTAATATTTTGAAATTTATAAATTTTCAAGTATTTTGACATAAAAAGAAGTTAATACAAATAATAATATAAAATATACATAAATTGAGTCCTTAATCTACTCTGATATCTATATTTTCTTCAGTTTTATTTTACAGGCTCGTTTCAGTATAAGCATATAATATATATTTATCAGAATCTTATATAAATTCTGATTTAGGAATGCAATATACATGACTCAACATTATAAGTCTCAAAGAAGACGCCAAACCGACAATAAAATGTACTTATCTATAAGACTACTTTACTAGTAAATGTATTAGTCGTCGAACCATATACAAATTTCTATTATAGAACTACTACTCATGAGTCTAAAAATATATATCATAAACATTTTTGCATTAAAACTTCTAAAATCAGAAAATTTCATAAATATTACAAGAAACGAATGCCATAAATATTTTGGACTTTATAGAAATTTATTTTGGACTTGTTAGAAATTCAACAAAAGAATTTGATAAATATTTTTATTCATAATCAAGATTAATATCAAATTAATATTATTTTCCCTTTAAGTTGATGACTTTACGATTTGTGTAGTTCATGGATAACTTATTAATATTCAGGAGGTTAGAAAAGAGCAAGATTTATTGACTTTCAGAGGTAACTAAGCCGTATTTGCATGTCGTATTTGAATAAACCAGGAAAACTACCACCAGATGATTTAAATATGTCAATCGCCACTGAATCTCCTTGTTGCATAAAAGCTAATTCAAACTAATAGTTTGAAAGCCAGAAATGAATACAATAAATATGTAGGAGTAGTATGTCAATCGCCACTGAATCTCCTTGTTGCATAAAAACTAATTCAAACTAATAGTTTGAAGGCCAGATATGAATACAATAAATGTGTAGGAGTTGAATCGCCACTGAGAAGGCAGAGAAACTAGTGGGCCATTTATAATAAATTGTAGGAGTAGTATGTCAATCGCATTCCTCCTTGTTGCATGTTATTGAAGCTATGTAGGATTTCAAAATGAATCCTTGTTGCATAAAACTAATTCAAACTAATATTTGAAGGCCAGAATTCTAAAAATGTGTATACGGAGTATTCATCAATACTGACTGCTAAAAAAATAATTCAAACTAATAGAACCAAATATGAAATAATAAATGTGTTGAGTAGTATGTCAATCGCCACTGAATCTCCTTGTTCTAAAACTGAAGGACTCAATCGCCACTGAATCTCCTTGTATTTAAACTAATAGTTTGAAGGCCAGATATATCATAAAACATATATACTTCGGATGTTAAAGCTATTCATAAAATTCATCACGTTCTATTTAAAATACTACTGCTAAATTGAACTTGCAACGTAGTACCTGCTGTTCTAAAACTGAAGGACTCATGCACAGTATTTAAATCGTATATCATAAAACATATATACGATTTAAATATTGGATTTAAACTAAAAAATGCAATAATTAACGAAAATAGAAAGCTACAAAATGGCTTGGTATTACAGCCACTCGGATTTCTGAATGAATGCTACTTTGTTCTATTCAGCAAACAAAGCTGAAATAATAGCTTCCGTTTCTTTGTCGAGCACGATGAAGTAGTTGGCTGAAATGTCCTTCCTTGGGAGTGAAGGACAATAAGTGCAGTCCTTTGTTAGAAGAATTTGTTCAAATTCGTGATGGCACAATGTAGCAGTATTACTGTAAGTCTCTATATAATCCCAGCTTTCCATTTGTAATAAAATGGGTAACATTGTAACGCTGAATCTACTAAATCTCTGCTGTTCCAATGAAATTTTCAATTGTATATGTCGAACAGCAGCGTTTAAATACAATATATTTATAGTAAAAATATATACTAGGATGGAATGAAGTTTTAAAAAGATCTTTTTTGCAATCGTTTGAACAAATATATAATTTCACTTGAATATACTATTTTGCATTTTTACCTGTAACTTCTTTTTCTTCTTCATTGGTGCAACAGACCCATGGTGGACCATGGCCATCTGCCTACTCACAAATTTCGAGACAGGATATATATTTTTTTAGGGTTAGGATGTCAGCCCTAGGTCCAAACTCTAAAGTTATATTAGAACATAGGTTCTTGATGGCCGACGACTAGCGTTTCGGAATTTAGCACTCGGTACCACAGGTCTCGGGATTGAGTAGCGATGGTGCGAAAGGATGCTTATTGTGATTCAGAATCCACTTTAAGCCTTAGGCCCCTGGTTTCATAGGACCGTAGAGCGTCACAGAGCCCAATCAGACTTCTCACCCATAACATTCTCAAAATGTAAAGGGACAACTCATCTCTAGATAAGTGATGTGTTGTGATGTAGTAATAGTCATATTAGACCAGAACCTGTGATTTAAAGTGGATTCCAAACCACTACAAACATCTTTGACACCGTCGGGACTCAAACCCGAAATCGGTGGTGCCGAGTGCCGGAGTTAACCTGTAGCTGCATTCTTAAAATATACGTTTCTCCACTGCCGAGATCTTAAACCTGAAATCATTAGCCATGATTTAAAAATATTTTAAATTACCGATAATTTCTTCTATTCAAAAACTTTTTTAATCTTTTATCTGTATACATACAAAGAAAAAAATATGTACTTCTAAAAATACTTTAAAGAAACAATTTATTCTGGGAAAAATACTATTCTTTGTGAAACATTTCCTGCTTAAAATTATATATGAATAAAAAAAATCTTCGAAAGGATTCAAAACTGTCAAAAGAGCAAAGCAATTTTCCACCGATTAAACAAACTGTCCAATTAACCTCTTTATAGATATATTTGACCTCTGAGTGTTACGGGTCACTTAACTTTGACTCACAAATTGCTGGGAAGAAAAATAAATAATTACTTGTCTGCAAGGAAAATAGGCATATTTCAAACAAGTAATCAACGATAGATTTTAAATGACAGATATTTTTCTTCAGATATATATGTTAATGTTTATAGTTCTAGTTTAGGGAAAAAATTGTTAATATTTTAATTTTTATTTATTTTTAAGTATTATTTAAAACAATTGATACCCAGGAAATAGTTTAAAATTTATATTTCCAATATACAAACATTTAAGTTAAATTATATCTTTCATAAGAATATTTAAATTTATCCGTAATTTTGATATTGATTTAAAAGGTAATTATATCTCTAAGAAATTTTCAATATTTTTAATATGAATCGTAATAACATATTATTACTCTGGAAAAATTTATCTGTAACATATTCTGAAGCCTTAGTAATTTCTTCAAATGAACTAAATTTACACATTATTATTATTATTTTTTTGAATGATAAATTATTTATTTTTAAATGTTTACTAACATAAAAAGTGAATATCACGATTTTTGTATCACTTTCTTTTAAAAAAATTTAATATTTTAATTAATAATTAAAGTTCTTATTTTTAACTTCTTAAAATAGAATTATATATCTATCTCTATATCTGTAATTATCTATTTATCTTTTTCTCTTAGTCTGTATATATATATTTATATATTGTTTTTATCAGTTTTTTTTTATTATAAGAGGATAATTTGTTCACGATTTACTATCACAGCAATTTATTTCAAATTATAAGCGGTTATTTTATAAGTAGGTTATTATAAAACAACTAAATACACATGAACAAAAAATACATTTTTACAAACGGATTTTAATATTTTGCATTTAAATTTTTGTTTTCTTATTATTTACAATGCGAAACAAAATTAATACGCTTATATTTTGATTGTACAAAAAATTATTATAATTATTGTAAATTGAATCTTTGTGTTTTCAGGCACAAAACAATTAAAATTTTGTGATTTTTTTAAATTTATGACAGACATTAATTTAAGATTTTAATTATTTTTAAAAAGTTCATTTTTTAAACAACACATTTTTGAAAGTACTGAAATATATAAATAATATTAAAATAAAGTTAATTTTAATTTTTATATGGATATTTTTATTTTAATGAAATTATCTACAATTAAAAATAAGCATAAACTTGATTTTTTTTACGTAAAAATTTCACCTTTTTGAAAAATAAATAAAATAATATCTAATAGCAATTTATATTTATCTCTCTAAAATTCTTTCAAAACCTATAAATAAATAATAAAACATATATCCCAGTACTAATATATCAAGTATTTTATGTTACACAAATTCAAAAATATTTTAAATATTCATAGTCATTCGATTGTTTTGAATTACACTCATGTCCATAAATTAAGGATAATGAAGTTCAGGCAAAGACAGAAACAGAAGCAAAACAAATTTGACTTATTTGTAAAGTCTATTTATTAAACAAAAGGTAATGAGCAAAAAAGATGCTATATGTTTCACATGATTAATAAAAATTGCGATTTTTACTCACAGGAGCAAATTTCAAAAAAGAACCTATTTATAAAAACCGTATAACATGGTTAGTATGATGGTTAATATGGAGTATGTCTCCCGGACGATGCAATACAGGCCTTACAACGCCTAGGCATGCTGAGTATCAAATTATCAATCTGATCTTGGGGAATATTACACCACTCATCAAGCAATGCCCTCCGAAGTTCCGGTTGACAGGTGGGAGGGGGTTGACGGGCTGCAATTCGTCGGCCAAACATATCCCACATATGCTCTATTGGATTAAAGTCCGGTGAGTAGGCTGGTCAATCCCTACGGGTGATATCCTCCAATTGAAGACATTCGTCTACAATGTTTGCACGGTGAGGACGGGCGTTGTCATCCATAAACAGAAATTCAGCACCAATGGCACCCCGAAACAAACGTACATGTTGTTCCAGAATGACATCCCCATAGATGTGGCAGGTCATCGCTACACTCTGAACATGCAGGTCACTTCTGGAACCAAGAATAATTCCTCCCCAAACGAGCCATCCTGCACCACCGTAACGGTTTCGTTCAATGGTGTTCTCATGGTGGTAACGGGTACCTGGAGCTCTCCATATGAAAGTCCGGCGAGAATCAGACTGCAAACTAAACCTGGACTCGTCGGAAAACATCACACAAGACCACTGTTGCGGTGTCCACAATGATGCTCTCTACTCCAGGTTAATCGCAGGCGACAGTGAGTTGCGGTAAGTGGAACACATCTGACAGGCCTACGAGCATATAGACCAATGTGCCCTAAGCATCTGTACACTGTCTGCCTTGAAACTGTCGTACCGTTAGCTGAAGAGAGCTGACGAGACAGGTCTGATGCTGTGCTCCGTCTGTTCTTTTGGCAGTAACTGCTAAATACCGGTCCTCATTCGGTGTTGTAACTCGGGGGCGACCTGTGCTGTAACATCTACTCACATTACCATCATCTTGGAATCGTTGCCAAAGCCTGGAGATGACACTCTGGGCGATTCCAAGTTGCTCGGATACTTCCTGCTGGGTACGTCCACATTCCAGTCGTCCGATAATTCTACCACGTAAAAAATCATCCAAATGCTTCCTTTGTGCAAAAAATATGCGGTTATTGCACTGAAAATCTTTTAAAACGCTTGTGAGCAATTTTACTTCTTTGCCACCATTCCTTATATACCCCTCTCTTACATTATTTTAGAGTTCAATTTCTGTGTGATTCTCAATTATCCTTAATTTATGGACATGAGTGTATATTCAGCTGACAATTCATTTTGGGTAATACTCTTTATAAAATAAATAAATGTATTGCAATATTTTATTTTTCTGGGGAAATTTTATTAACTTAATATTAACTGCTTTATAAAATATTAAAAAACTTTTTTTTTTTGTAAAATGGTTTTTTCAGATAAAATGTTATTCCTTTCACAGAACGTTTAATTTGGAATTCTGTTTTGAAACGTAATTTAACTTTGCAGACTTAACAATGTATAGTTTACGAATATTTATAGTATTGTAAGCTGACATTATAAATTTACATATCCAAGCCTGTTAACGATTTTTTTATTTTAGATTCTTTGTAACTATATTAAAATTTCACATTATGAGATATAATAGTTAGAATAGTTAACGAGCGTGAATATTCAATGCACGTAAAGCTGGTATTTTTGCCTATCTCGGTAACTTGTGTTATATTTATGTAATAGATTTTATTACATTGGTACATACAGTTAAAATGTCTATACGTATATATTGAAATATAAAGTTGTAAAATTTCAATATACCCAGGAATCATTTTGCTATTACTAAAATATATTTTTCATACCGTCAAATGTTAAAAAAAAATAAGCAATTAGTTATTACTTATTTAATAATACACAACTTTAAATTAAGGATATAAAAACTTTATATTCATTGAAATATATTTTAAATATCTGATTAATACATCGTATGAATATTAAATTGTTGGAAATTTGTTTCTGTTTAAAATAATTATAATAATATTACACCCACATGTAACAATAACATGATATAATTTTGTATATTTATTTTCCTTCCATGATAAAAAATCTTTATTTTGATGTCAACGATGTTTTAAATTATAAGAATTTTTTAAAGAAATTGTATACATGTTTCTTGAAATAATGTGATATATTTTAAATTAAAGTTGTTTCCTAAAAAAGTTGAGAATGCTACCTACAATACTGAAAAAGCAATTTTTTTAGTTACCTATGAAATATTTTTTTTGCATAAGAAGTTTAAAAAGTAAACTAAAATATTTTGACTTCATCTTAAAATATAACATTTCTCAAAATAAATAAGTTATACATGCAAAAATAAAATTACATTCAGGATTATATACATTACAATTGTAGGATAAAAATACTGTATAAGTTTCATTTATAATTTTTCTCATAAAAATACATGTCGATAAATCTAAAACTACTTTTTTTTTTTTTTTGCAGAGCTAAAAAAAGTAAGAAATGTATATTAATCAGCTTAATTTATGCTTTTATTATATATATTACTTTTCTAAATTTATTATGTAAAGTTTGGCTTTATATATAAAAAAATGGAATAAATCCTAAAATTTATGAATTAAAAATACCAAAAAAATCAGCACATTCAACAGCATAATAGCATTTCTTTAATCATACTTTTAACATATTTTATAAGAATAATCCTACATTTTTAAAACATTTATTACGTAATAGAATTTTTTTTATCACTTTTACAATTGTCAGGTAACAGTGATTCTTATCACCTCTAATTAAGCTTTGTAGAAAACTCTTTTTTTGCCTATACGGAAAAGTATTATGCAGGCAAATAAAAAAATATTTATTGTAATAGAAATAATAAAAATATATTTATGAAATCAATCCATATTTAATAACTATAAAATTAATTCAATTTCATTAATAAATAATTTCCATTCTGTTAAAAGTAATTACATCTTCACAACTGAACAAGTTACCAAATAATTTATAAATCTCTTTTTTAATCTCTTCTCTCTCTCTAATTTATCTCTTTACTTCTTGTACTATGACAACATATTGATTGAGCAAATAAGAGTTTATAAATATAGGAGTAAACAGAAGATATTCGTATATTTGATAACTACATTTAGATAAATATCCGAAGGTACATATCCTGTATATAAAAATAGTTTGTATCATTATAGATAGAGGAGATTCAGATATAAAGTTTAAATTCATAAAATTTAACAATCTTTGTATCACTTTCTATTAAATTATATTTGGTTAAAATTGGAATTTTTTTTTAAATAACAAAATATGTTAAGAGATGGAAAGGTAAAAATTTACAATGAACGTTTCGAAATTTGATAATAGTGGTATGTAATTATTTGTATGGACAATAATATGTATTGTATGCAATTTCTACTTGTATGGTCTGTAATTATTTGTATTTTTGTTTTGGAAAAAAATAAATATTACGTTATCTTCTATATATAACTATTAGCTATTGATATTTATATTGATGTGTAAAACTTAAGAGACTACTGGTTTTTTTTCTTTTCTTTTTTGCAATTTTTTGCAAATAATCCTCTGTGAGACATGGAATTCATTCGGAACTGTCCATTCCTGAATTCCATGAATTCAGGAATGGACAGTATATGTAAGTAGGATAGTAACACTTAAAAGAAGAAGTAGGATAGTAACACGAAAAATGAGTTAAGCACATACAGACTGGGCCAAGCAAAATAAAAGGCTTTATGGAAAGAGCAATGTTGGTCTATAGGTTTGTCTGCCCAAGAAGGAGAACCACAAGCAGACATATTTTATTAAAGAAAATAATCATACTTACTAAGCAATGGTTCCTTGGCACCATTTCTCCTTACTCAAGAACTTATCCAACAGTTGCTGAAGTAAAATTTCCCATTTCTCAATGAGTAACTGCATTTTCTCAGCAGAAAATTACTATTTAACAAAGCTATCCCTACATATTTTATCATCCCCTGCATGTTTTAGGCCTCTCCTCAAAATTTCCGCACACTAAATTTAAGGGGCTACGCTGGTCAACGCATTAAAATGTTGCCTTCACTTTATAGGATATCTTTACTAGAATGAGTTCTAATATGATCTGAAGAACTAAATCTTCATCATCGGCCCACTTGTTAAAAATTGCAACTCAGTTCGCGCATTTAACAAAGTGCTTTTTCAGAAACCGTCACAACAGTCTTTCAGTGGAATAACAGCATAGTCCTGTCTCTTTCCATATTAACAGCGATGAGAATAGGTTGTGGCACTGAAACGATTATCATCTGTAAAGATGACATTACTTTTTTGAGGATATCTATACTTTTTGTGTTCTCTAAATCAGTCTACACAATGCCACTGACGGACAACTGTGATTAGACCAGTGAATAAGTCATCCGGTGCAATGAATATTGTACCGGCGGTGAAATGCAATATTTATGAAGGCCACTGTATTGCTCGACGTTTGTCGTCAAATTGCACTACAAAGCTGCTGAGCATTGTTTGTAATTAACGTGCATTGGTATATTTTCACTTTCAGCAACATATATATGGCATTAATTTGCAACAATGTTTCTT
>BPLQ01007875.1:0-47858 GCA_021605075.1 Caerostris darwini | reverse complement strand
TTACTTAGCTCCTAATAGGTTGAAGTTTTTGATTCTATTTGCAAATAGAATATTTGATTATTTAACTTATTATTTATTTGATATTTGATAGATATTTGCAATATAGAATAATTTGATTCTATTTGCAATTCTATTTTGATTCTATTGCTTCAAACAGCTAGAGGCTGCCTGATTAGCCAACATGCTCTGGCCTTTGGTACTACAGGCTTCAGGTTCGAAACAGGCGGTGACTTGCATGTTTGATAGTGGTTCGGAATCACTTAAACTGTATGACCTGGTCTAGTGTCTAAAATGTGCAAAACCGTAAAATGACTGTAGACCAGCAAACCATATCAAAAGATAGATGACACGATATAATCGATGATGGGCTCTATTGTTGTTGTTCTCATTTTTTTCCAATATAATACGCAGAGTATAAGAAGTTACATTTAAAACATTCATTGGTAAGGATGATATTTACTATTTAACCTATTTTCACCATTTAAAAAAGTGTAAAAGGTTAAAAAATATTACAAAGTGTTTTTAAAAGATAGCACAGGCAATCGGTAATTTCATGGCAATCGGTAATATCTAATTATCTATAACATTGAAAATCTGCTAACAGATTTGGATGACAGGTTGTTCATTGAGTACAAAACAATAATCGCATGTAATACAACTACTCACAACTCTTTATCTGCTGTAAGAATTTAACGATATATTGTTATTATGTACTTTGTCAAAAGGAGAAAATGTAAAATTCCTCTCTCCTACCAAAATGAAATGTCACATCTCTTCCCATGGGAAAAATGATACACACTCACCTGCAGCCTTATTTTTAATATTGAAATACTATGAAAGAAGATGCAGTGATGATAAAATTTACTACAACTTAAAAACTGATGGTTAAAGAGAATTTTGGAAATTTAAGCAGAAACTTAACAATTAAATTTATAGCCAAGGGTACTGCTTTGGTAGACTAACAACTCATTATGAATCCGAAATTCTTTTTCATTTCACTTCAGCTTATGTTGTGTTCAATTAGGGGTTTATTGACGAAAAATAAAAAACAGCAACTCCTTTCTATGGAATAAAATTTACAATCAATGGATCCACAAATTCGATAAAACAGTGAATGGACTCATTATAGTTAAGCTTATTACTATTTTACTAGAATGATCACTTAGTATTGACAATATATTTTTAAAAACAATATTTATCAGCAACCATCTGTGAATGTAGTGTTACTATTTTTATCCTTACCGACTCGTGATTAATTAGAGCCATAACAAATTTCCCTCTGGAGATATTAGTAGTTTGGAAATTTGAAAGTATCACTCTACCTGGCTCCTGTTACAGAATGGAGCTTTAAGGAGAAAATTAAGTTAAAGTATCACTAATTCATAATAAAAATCTATTCCCCACCTACGGCGAAATTTTCACTGATATTTTTCATTGGACATACATTTTCTAAAACTTAATCAGTTAAGTTTTCACTTTTAAGGCAACTGTTATCTTTACTTTAGAAACATCTTTATTGAAAGATTTTGTTTAACTTTCTTATTACTTTGAACATTTCTGCTGAAACCTACCTTTTAGACAATGGCATCAATTAATAAGGTTTTAAGAAAACCTGAAATATGTGAAATTTTTCTTGATTTTCCTTTCTAATTATTTAAAGAATTCGCAAAATTTATTTATGGATGAATTTTGCCAGAATTTTTTTTTTTTTATTATGTGTATTAATCATTAACATTATGGAAGTTAAGAATATTTCTTTTGATAATAATTCCACATTTCTAACATAACGTTAAAAAGCAGAAATATATAACAAGCATTAAAAAGTTTTAATTCATATCACTATGTAAGTTTCAGCTAATAAACTAAGCTTGAGATTTCCTCACTATGGCAATTCAATAAAATCCATCATATAATAAAATTTTCAAATGGATTGAATTGGAATTTTGTTTCACATTTTTTTTGTGTTCTCAAAATTTTATCAGAGAAAAATTGATTTTTAAATTCCTTCGCTACTCATTTTGGATTTTATTTTTTGTACGTTTGTCATCAATATTATTTATAGCATTAGCATATATAGTTAGTAGGAAAATATATAGGATCTCATTTCCCCTGGTAGCATGTGTTACATTCCCTGATGTATAAAATGAGTTCGTGGTGATTATGGCTGTCATTTACAACAACATGGACTATCCATCGGAAGTTTTTGTAATTTTAATCTTTTCGATATAAAATTTTACTCTTGAAAATTTTCTGACAGGAAGGATAAAAAAAATTGACATACTTGAAAAGTTCATATACCACAAAGAAATTGATCAAGAAGAAGCCATTTAAAAGAAAGCGATTTTATGTTCAGAAAAAAATAATTAATAAACATTTATCATACAGGAAAATACTAATATATAAGTATTCCGTTCGAAAGTGGAATTCTACATAAAAAAGTAGGTATTAATTTTTAATATATTTAATTTTTTCTGACAGATTTCTCCAAAAAGTAAACATAAAACATTCCAAAAATAGTAAGCAATTTCTAAGATCATAACTTTTACACGAAAAGAATGTATTTTAAATATAATAGCCTAACATTTTTATCTTATAAAAAGATTTAAAAAGTATAAAACACACACATATTCCCTACACTTCTTAAATGACGGAAAGACTTAAAAGCTCAAGCTTTAAACTGTTTATAGAATAACTTCAGAACACTTTTTATTTGTTTTAGAGAACGCTGCAGTTAAGGGTGGAAAGTTAAGCGAGTATTTCACCCGGTTTAAAAATTGAAATTCTTCTCCCATCTCAGGCTTTCAAGTATACAACCCGGGCTGAAGTTTTCACCTGCCGTAATAAAATACTGGGATAGTCATACGCGGGGGAAGAGGGGGAAGGAGCCAGAAAAATTTCTCAGCCGTGATCAAGCCTCTAGTCTCCATTAGTTCGTGTTGCACCATTTTTCTCATGAAATGTTAAGTTTCGTTCCTGAAATTTCCCACTAAAGTGTGAGATATTGTTTAAAAGAAAACTTTTCAAAGTAGCTGAAAGTAATAAGATTCTATTATAATATGATTAATGGATTTTTAACGTAAAACATGTTTCCGGATAGGATCAACTGGTTGGATATACGAAAAAACAAAAAGCAAGCCACATTTGTAACCTATTTTGCTAATATTAAATATTTATACTGTGTCTTGAAAGAAGGTTGTATCAAAGCTGTTTATAATTATTCTTTATTAGAATTACATGAGTAATTAAGTCAAATAAAAAGACTGAGGTAAAAACATTTATAATTAAAAGTAAAATATATAATATATATATGTATATATATATATATATATATATATATATAGTATACAATGTGAGATATTTTTATATACAACTAAAAATTACTCGTAAAAGTACTTCATGAAAAAAGTACTTCCCATTTACGTTCTTTATTTAGATCATGGCAGGCAAAACAACGTAGAAGACGCTTCTTTGGTTAGGTTCAAAGGCTGGAACACTTCAAAAACTAAAACCATCCATAATTCATCTAGCAAATTTAACATAGATTTTCACATCTCAAATAACTAAAACTTGGAAATAGGCTGTGGTAAACATGTCTTTTATTGTTCTTCCTTAAAATTACACAAGAAATTAATTCAAGTAAAAAAAAAATACATTAAATAAAACAAATTATAAAATTTTAAAAAAATATGTTAGCAATTTATGATTTATGTATATATAAAATTATGGGTTTCTCAGATTTTGACCAGCAGAATAATTGAGAGAAATGAATATAAAGCTCGTAAAAGTATAATTTTTGATATCCAATTCGCATAAAAAATATTTATGCATATGTATTTTTATACTAATTTAGTTATATAATTGCCTTTTATGTGAAAATAAGTTTTACTGCTAATTTATTTAAATGCATTCGATGTAAGACATAAAAAGCGATTTGCTTGAACATCATTATTAAACAGGAAAGCAATATAAAAAATATTTTAAAACGATATTAATTTTTTAATTACTTTTAAGATATTGAACATATTATAATGAAGTTTGAAAATTTAAATAAGTAGTTGAATCACTCTATACTCTTTGCTATATTTTTAAATAACTGGAAAAGTTATAACATTTAAAACAAAATATAGGCGATGCAAGATATTAATAAAAGATAAGATATCTGACAAATTTTTCTAAAAAGTAAACTGCAAAACAGGAAACATTCCAAAAATACTTAACTGTTCAATTTTTTCTAAGATCATAACTTTTGCATAAAGAGGAAGTGTTTTAAATATAACAGCGTAACATTTTTATTTTATAAAAAGATTTAAAAATTTAAAAAGTATAAAACACCAGTCACACTCCCCACACTTATTAAACTGCCGAGAGACTTAAAAGCCCGAGCTTTAAACTGTTGATAGAATAACTTCGAAACACTTTTTATTTGTTTTAGGGGACGCTGCAGTTAGGGGTTGAAAGTTAAGCGAGTATTTCACCCGGTTTAAAAATTTAAATTCTGCTCCCATCTCAGGCTTTCAAGTATACAACCCGGACTTGACGTTTTAACCTGCGGTGATAACATTCTGGGGTAGTCATACGCGGGGGCTCAACCGTGATCAAGATTCTAGTCTCCATTAGTTCGTGTTGTACCATTTTTCTCATGAAATGTAAGTTTCGTTCATGAAATTTCCTACTAATGTGTGAGATATTGTTTAAAAGAAAACTTTGCAAAGTAGCTAAAAGTAATAGGATTCTATTTTAATCTGAGTAATGGATTTTTAACGTGAAACATATTTCAGGGTCTGGTCAACTGGTTGGATATACGAAAAATCAAAAAGTAAACCGTAATTGTGATCTATTTTGCTAATATTAAATCTTTGTCCTGTGTCTTAGAAGATGGTTGGATTCTTTTAGAAGAAGAAGACTATTATTAAGGTTTTAGTAAGGGAAAATAGGAATCTATCATGAATTGCACACATTTGTAACATTAATTTTCTTATTGACATAAGCGAGGGCTGCACCGTTGTTACTGTATGTGTAACATACGGTACTGTATGTGTACCGTTGTATGTGTAACATGAAGATATACTCCGGACGCGAATAACACTATCCACACAAAGCACTACGATCATATTAGACATAGACACTTTTTTTTTTCATTGCCAGCTCATTAGGTAAAAAAAATAACAATTTTCTTTTGAACTGTTTTTGTTTGAACTGTTAATTTCTATTCTAATTTTAACAATTAAATCGTTTTCAAAAGGAAATTACATTTAATTATTTTATTTTATTTCATTTTAAATTAAAAGAAAACCTTCTTTAATGATGATTTGAAACATAAAATGACTATCTTTCAATATTATGTTCTCCATTCCTATGCCATTAATATTACTATGATGTAAGAGATCGTGTGGTTTTCAAAGAAAGAGGTGATCTCAAGCGCAAATGTCAATTATATGGCGCCTCTGTGCCAAGGATGGTGACATGGCCTTTTCTCCACATTTCAAGAATTCTTCGAATCTGAATTGGAATATCGCCATATACAGTTATGGAAACAAATAACAAAGTTCCAATTTTTTTTTTCATTTATTATACATCAAATGTCATATTCATTAAATTTGGGTCTTTTCCTCATATGATTCTTTTTTTCATCTCTTTCTGTTGAGTTTGATATAAAGTGCAGTTGGTGTAACTTAGAATCAGAATATACATTCATCATACTTGGAAAATATTTCTGATGGTATGTTTTTAAGAAAGTTGTGCTCTAAGTGTGTAAATAACGATTGCCTATTTTCTTTTATTAGTTTCTTACATAACTATTTGTCCTTTAATTTATTATTAGTTATTTACAGACTTGTTGTTTAATTTATCTGATTTATTGTTTTGATTTTTATTTATATATATATATACTATGCATACGGCAAAAGGCTGAAGACTAAGCATGTAGCCAATTTGGCAATCTGAGCAACAGTTTTGGCAATGTTGACTAATGAATTTTTCTCAGAACTGCTTGAGATTTCGAAGAATATAAAATGGCCATTAATTTGGCACATACTTAACGGAGGAAAATTCTTTCCTTAATCATTTTCTTCACCATCCTCTGGAGATATCTGCACCTTTTTGTTAGCAGTCTAGAAAGCTGTAAAAATCTTAAAAATGTAGTTCATCATCATCATTGGCGCAACAGCCCAGTGTGGACCAAGGCCGTCTACTCACTGGCAGATTTCGAGACGAGTCGGGTTGTCAACTAACAACCAACAGTCATAGAAGACCGAGACCTACGACTTAAAATATATTCCGAACCACTACAACATCCATGGCACCGTCGAGACTCGAACCCGAAACCTGTGGTATCGAGCGCTAGAGATCATTCAGGCCGCAAAAATGTAATTACGAGGTACTTAGTTGATCTATTGCTTTCGTGCAGTGAGATAACATTACAATTCTAGCGATATCTCACAGCAACTCAAGCGATTTAATTAGACTGTTATTAAAGTAAACCGAAAGTAAAATCAAAAGAACTTGGATAGTTAGTAACTGTATTAATTTTAATATGAATGAAATCTTTTAATCAAAAATTATATATATATTTTTTTTAATACTCTCGAATACTTAAAGCATAGTTGGAAGTATTTGATTAGAAATTAACGATTAAATTAAATATTAAAAGTCAAATACAAAAAAAGAAAATGTAAAATTATTTTATACATATGAAATAAATAATTTATGGTATGATGTATTTTATTCAATTTTTTCCAAAAAGTTATAAGATAGTTTATAGAACAATTAAAGCGATTGTGAATAGCTTTTTTTCTCTTTTTGTTTCGTCCTCCTTCATCTTTTAATTTTTCTTACCTTTTTCTAATCTTTTTTCACTATTTTTCAATCTTTTTCTTCATCAAAGACATAATAAGTTATTCATTGTCGTCATATTACTTTGTTTTTCGTTGAAGTCATTTATTTGTATCATAAAGCTATGTAGACTGAGTAAATGGTTTTAAAAAATATTTTTCTGTAGTTTACTTTGTTGTTTATTTCTTTGAATCACTCTACAGATTAAACAACAACATAAAGCAAATGTTAATAAAATTAATACTTTTAAACTATCATAAACCTATATATTCATTCTATAAAAAGAAAAAAAATGACATCTTATTCATTCTTCAAAATATTATTGACAGTTTATTTATTTTTCTCCGACCTATCTTAGATGCCGTGTCAAGTTTTGGAAATTAGTTTTAAATTTATGAACACTGCAACATCATTATTCATCAATATTTATCTAAAATTCTGGCTATAATATTTTTGGTTTAAAGTTTTCGTTAATTTATTTATTGTCTTATTGTGGTATTTTAGTTATTTTCTTCTTCAGACAATAAAGTAAAAATTATAAAAAAAAACATTTTTAGATAAAAATTTTTTGTATGCTAAATTTTTGGTGCTACCTGTTGTTTTCTTTATTATTCACTTGAGTATGCTAATGCTTATTTTAATCTTTAAGCAAAAATCATAACGATTTCTTTTTATTTCAAAAATGTATTATTCTTATTCTAATCATGCAACACAGCGCATTTTTTAACTGTTTGGAAAAAATATAGATGAAAAAAAAATCCTAATGATATCCATAAAAAAATTATTTTACAAAAAAAAATATGTTTAAATACTTGGCTTTAAATATTAAAAGTAACTCAATTTTCTCCCGAAAAGTCATTTAATTTATCTTTCCGGCCCGAAATAATTACTTCCGTGTATAAAAAGTGTTTTATGTTTTGCAAATTACCCTTTTTTAGTGCCATTATAATTTATAAATTATGCGCAAATATTAAGATTTTTTTTTTTTAATATTTGATTTTGAGTACATAAATTTTTTTTCTTCAATGAAGACAATTCATATGCATTAGTGTAGTAGAAATACAATGAGTGTGTACAATGCATTTTGCAATGAATTTTTTAATTAATTTATTTACACCTATGTTTCCTATTTTAGAGTTTAGAGCTGTTAATTATATAAAAATCTTTTTAAAGTACTGTGAAAAAGTATTCCTGAAATAGCAATGCAACTTCAAAAACCTTATACTTTTACTAAAATGACAAATATATTGCTCTTATTGTATATTTCTCAAATTAGAAGAAGTGATAATCCTAATTATTTAATTTCTAAAATTAGATTACTAATTATAATTGAAAACGGTATTTTTTTAAAATATATATATATCATTGTTTTATTTTCACCATTCGTGAAAGATAAAGTTTGCAATTTTATCATATCAATGAAAGTTTTATCTAATTGAAAATAATTAACCTATTGGATCTGAAAAATGGAATAGAGATAAGCTCAAAGTGAAGGGTCGAAATGAATATTGTTATTGAATGTCACAGCCTCTCGTAATGCTGGCATGACCTGGAAATCATGGCATATAATAATCCATTTACTTTAGTTGCAAACACAAAGACATTCATTTGTCGGTGTTATACATGGATAATACAGCAAATCCTCCCATTGTGTTCCATCCTTTTTCTCACATCACTGGCCTGAATTCCAAGTGCAATATTCCATCTAATTAATATCCTATTACTCAAGACTTGGACCACTTGCGAGTAGCTACTAGCTTTGCTATATTTAAACACTTCTATAGCCTCTCTGTACAATGGAGTGTGCAACTTTCTGTTGAATATGAGTGAGACCTATTGAAATGTCATCATTATGTTACAATGTCGAAGATTTGTATCATACATCCCTACAAGTGTGGCCTCATTTACCTCAGTTTACCATCAAATATCTCTTCGAGTTCATATCGGTATGGTATGGGATATGTACCTGCATAAGGTGGCATGGCGAATTATTAAAGATATCTGATTTCTATACCAAAATTACCTATTGTAGTGATAACCCATTTTATAGTATACGTGTTTCACTTATTTAACCAATTATGAAATTGAGTCCTTTTTTGTCACAAAACTTATATGTATTTAGCGGTTTCTGCTAACCCTTTTCTGTATAAACTGTACTGAAGATTTTATAGAAGGGAAGAGATGCTATTTCAGGTAATATTGATATTATGCCATAGATTATTATTATTATTAGATTATTTTTTACTACAAATCTGTTCTTAATGTAATCATTTTTTGTCTCCCTATTTATAATTAGCGGTTTCTGTTAAACATTTTCTGAATAAGCTGTACTGAAAAGTTTATAGAAAGCGAAAGATAAAATAATGGATAAAGATACTTTGTAATCTATTCTTTAGAGACGAATATTCGAACAAAATAAATTTCAATTACACGCATTGCAATAACTCTCCGGTTCTTGGTAAAATGCCAATTCGATCTCCCACCCGTACCGAGAGAGGAAACTTGGAGATTATAGTTTGTATTCTCAGGCGTCAAAGTTTCAAAGTAGCACAGGGCTCTACATCAAAGAGCAGTGCATTTGACAGAATCGGTGCCCTAAAAGAATAAACAATAGCCAATGTGAGGTGCGCTCGCTTAGTGCTAAAGGGGTGCTAAAAGCCCCTCACACATTCAATTAATCTTGTGTCATAATGCAATCAAGTGCTTGTAACTAAAGAGAAATATGTTTCGCAATCTAACGGTAATACAATTAATATCTCGTTTTCGATTAAAAATGGTTTATTTCAGAGTTCTGATGTGTATTTCCTGTCAAGCGTTTTAGGATTTAAAAGTCATTTATTTAGAATCCTTTGATATCCTTATAAAAATATCCTTATTTATATTGTTTTCTTACATTTGTGTACTTGTGAATAAGGTTATTTCCTTAGAGTAATTAATAATAATTAACGTAATATATTTAATTAGCTTAAAAAGAGAGATATATAAAATATAATTTTATTTTTTGATAGTAGAAAAGGACGAATCTTTGAAAATATTAAATTTACATTTATTTATTTTAAAAAAATAATAAAGCGTTATAAACAGGACCCTTTCCCATTTCGGCAGTAGTATAGGCAGATCCTAAAAACATCCGAAAAATCATGACATAGGTTAATATATAATAACCTGAAATACCTGCTTTAAACTAGATCTAAATTAATTATAATGACTTCTGATCAATAAATGAGTACTTTATTTAATTTTCTAAATAAAAGATAAATTCAAATAAGATTTTTCGAAACAATACATGCCTCATTTTGATATAAGTTTCAATATAAATATGCTGTGAATTGAATTTACTCTAGAAAATGACTGTTAAAACTTTCCATATTCATTGAATATAATTAAAAATTAAACACTTATATCCTTGTGAATATAATTCGTTCACAAATATCTCCACAAAGCAATATTTCAGAAATTCTTTAGTACAACACAAGCAAATGAAGCAAATACTCCGATGCAAGTCAAAGGGAGAATAACCAAATAGATAGCTAAAGTATTCAACACCTACCATATGACGAGTACTATAGAATATAGATTAGATAATTATAAAGATAATTGATATTGCTTAAACTATTATATTAGAATTATTTTTTTATTTAAAGATACATTTTTAAATTTTTAATACTTTTATATCTAAAATATAAAATTAAATGACATTAATAAAATTATTACATATAATATGTTTTTATTTATTTTATTTGTATAATTATTAATATAATTTTTACAAATTAAATAATATTTATAAAATTCCTGCATTTTTAACATCGCAATTATTATTTATGTATTTTAAGTACAATTCATCAATTGAAGGAATGAATACTATAGCGTATCTCAAATCCATTTCAAATATATATCTCTCAGCTGTATAAAATTAATTAAATTAAAGAAATAGTACTCTACAGTTTAAATCCTTAAGTTAAATTATAGCATTATTAATAAGAATACATATTAAAACTGAAACCTAGTTTTGGCAATGCAGCAATAGATTTTAAGAAACAACAACCCGTTTTATATTCACCAATGTAACAAGAGAAGATGATTGTGAATCGTCAACTGTATGCAACATAAAACTAAGTTATTGCAATCAAATTACATTATGAAGAACGCTTAAATATCCCATTATTCATCTACCATCACATAGTTAATATCGCCATTTAATTTGAAATTATGCCAGTAAGCAAACAGCTCCTTCTCGTGTGTCTGGGTTTACTTATGCTCACTTAGTAACTGCGGAAAGTGAGAAAAGTAAACTGATATGTCTTCATTTAATGGCCAACTTTGCCAGTGGTGAAATTTTAGAAGAAGGCAAGTCACGCTTAGAATTAGATTATTTTAATGAATTACTCCGCAAGTTACAAATATTAATGCTTACTGTAACTTAAGTGTTTTGAGTACATATTAGGCTTAAAATGCTTATCGCTGAAGCGAAAATTCAACTAGAGTTTCGCTCGTGTACAGACCGGTTGTCAGCAGATTTATAGTTTAAATAGTTGTAGCATATTTTTATTCGCCGTTAAAGAGAATGTAAGCGAAAAGCACTGATTAGATTCTACGCAGCTTTTATGTAGGAAACAATTTCAAACACATGCTTTTTGATTAATTTAGGTTTGCTCTATGGGTGAGCTGGAATTTGTTGAGATCAGTTTACTTTTAAGTTGAAATCAATAAAAAATATATAAAAATAAGTTAATTTGAATTATGTATTGTTTCAGATAATTAAAATTCATTCGTTGTTCTACTTTTGGCTCGCCATTATATAGCTTCCAATAAGTCGAAGTGTTGATTCCATTTGCGAGCAAGGCCAAGCGTAACGCAAAAACTAATGAATATTTTGACGTCAAATTTCCCACAGATATCAAGGACAGTGCCAGCAAACTAAAAAAGAAAAAGAAATTGAAATTCCATAGGACCCTGAAATTTTAAATTGAAAATTGGGCTAACTTTTTCGACATAGTAGTATAATCATATATTCGAGATAATATTACTATCAATTCCATTTGTATTTCAGTTATTACACGTGTATTTCCTAGAATTAACAGCAGCGAACCTAATTCTTGATGCTGTCATTGTTTTGAAAAAAAATAATAAATAAGGCTATATCCCACAACGATTAGCCGTTCAAGGAAGGATGACAAGTTTTAACACCATTTTCTGGTGTGGTATTAATATCAAAGCAAAGCTTGAAAAATAATATGTAAAATTTGGCAGGAATCGAAGATTCCTTTTAAAATATCAATAAATTTTACTTAGAAGAAAGTTTGAGAAACCATCCAATATTTAATCTGGCAGAAGGATTAATTTCAATGATTACTTTGAGAATTTATGGGAATTAGTCTGTCTGTTAGCTTCTTTCGAAATATTAATTTTCTTTGTAAATCCTTTTTCCCAATCTCTTTATTTCAGAAATTGTTAGCTTATTTAATTCCATAAGGCTCTTTTTTAAAAATACGAAAGTCATGAAATACTTCCATGGATACTATTTTTAAATGCACAAATTAAAATTAAAGTAATCAAGTGATTAATTAAGTAATAGTTAACTAAACAAGTAAACTAAACAAACTGCCTGCTAACGGTTATTCAAATGAATTACAGTGGATAACAAAATCTATATTTATTTGCGCTAGATTAAGATCTTTGATTATATTGCCATCACAAGGCAAATATAACGAGAATAAAAAATTTGGTATATGGATAACATTTACGCACTAGTTACCAATGGTTTCATATAGATGAAAACCTGTACTTGACAAGACAACCATCCATTAACACCATACTAAATCAAATTTAAAATACAGATGAAACAAGTAATATAAAAAAAATTTTAAATCAATTCCTACTTTTTTCTCACTATATTGCTGAAAGCCCTTTATAAATAATTTTCATTCATATTTTTGTAAGTTAAAAAATTCTCTCTCTCACATACACACTTTCTATCGCCCTCACTAACTTATTCACGTGTTTCATTTTCCATTTTGTTCCCTCCTTGACTCAGACTAGAACCCAGAATGAAAAAAGAATCTGAAAAAGAAATTTTTTTCCAGCAATCTACACGCTTCGCCACTGACGGTATTTATTCCTAAATTTTTATCCTGCTAAATAACTTATATAAGAGAAAAAATTTTTTCTCCCACATAAAACTAAAATTAATTAATTAAATTTAAATAATGAATTAATATTTGAAAAAAATGCATTAACATCAAGTGTCATTCACTACAAGTTTACAAATATGTATTTGAACTTGAGTGGATGAATAAAAAGTATTTTATTAAAGATTGAAAATTTGAACAAGATATACATACGGAGAGTGTGAACTAATAGTAGGAATTGAAAAAAGAAATTATTTTTATTCATATAACTATGATTATATTAACTTATGGAAATTAATCTGTCAGCTCCTTAATCCTATAAATAAATTTTATTAAAAATATTTTTCTCTTCGCTTTATTTCAGAAATTTTTAACTTATTTAGAAGGTAATTTATTATTATACTTTTATTTCTATAAGCTACTTTTTTAAAAATACGAAGGTCAGGAACAACTTTGAGAATGTTATTTTGTTGTTGTTGTTGTTTCTTATCCCACTTGGCTGGCCAAGCCCACGAACCCATATGGACTCATGATTGAAGGGGAAGGAAGCAGCTTCTGTTGTGAAGGAGCACCCGTAGGTAGAAGCCTGACTTTTGCTCCGTGACGCTCTTACAGTCATAGAAGACCGGGACCTACGGCTTAAAGTGGATTCCGAACCACTACAAACATCCATGGCACCACCGGGATTCGAACCCGAAACTTGTGGCACCGAGCGCCAGAGCGCTAGACACTCGGCCATTCAGGTCCCAAATTTTCCAACGGCACGCAGTGTTCCCAGGTGGTCACCCACCCAAGTACTGACCGCGCCCAATGATGCTTAACTTCGGTGATCTAACGAGAACCGGTATATTCAGCATGGTACGGCCGTTGGCCTGAATGTTATTTTAAATACACAAATTAAAATTATAAACTAGACAAGTGGTTTGAATAAGTAAGTAGTAAGTAATAGTTAAAAAAACTGTTAATAAATAGTTAACAAACTGTTTGTTAAAAGTTATTCAAATGAATAACAGTTAACAAAAAAAGACATGTTTGCGTTAGATAAGGATCTTGGATTATATTGCCATCACATGGCAACTATAATGAAAATACATAATTTGGTATATGAATAACATTTACTTATTAGTTGCTAATTGGTTTATGTTACTACGTTAGATGAAAACCCATACTTGACAAGACAGCAATCTAGTAACACCCTGCTAAATCTCATTTTAAAATGCAGGTGAAAAAATCTTTTATTCATATAACAATGATTATACGAATTTATGGGAATTAACCTTTCAGTCAACTCCTTTCTAAAAATTAATTTTCTTTTAAAATATTTTTCCCTTCTCTTTATTTCAGAAATCTTTAAATCATTTAATTCCATAATGTGTGTTGTTTTTTTTAAATAGGAAGGTCATGAACTACTTTTACGAATATTATTTTAAATAAAAAAAAAAGACTTCTTTTTTTCAATTTTCAATTTATTTTATTTGTTTTTCTTATTATTTTGTCGAAATTATCTATTCCGTAGATATACATCCTATTCCGTAGATATATATATCCGCTCTTACTATTCCGTAGATATGGAAAAACTAGGTATTTTCTGTTCTCACTTGTGCACAAATTCTTCTGACTAATTAAAGCTGCATTTTCTCTCCTTTATCAACCGCTCAGTATATAAACTTGAGATCAATCATCGTTACATACCACTAAGATAAATTAACTCAAGTCTTGTTTACTATAGTTAGTGAAACTCGCCATGTAAGAAAAGTTGCTATTACATCGACCTGTCTGTACTTAGTGCCACTGCAATTTAGAACATTTCCGGCATGTCATCTGATGAGTTGGCTCACCCCCGATTTCGCATAGTACTCCGATTTCACACAACGAGCTCGCACAGTAGGAATTTATGACTTGTGGATTCATCGTACCTATCTCTGCCAAAAAAACGAACGATTACGATTCTGTATTATTTGACAAAATTCAAGTCAAGCTTTTTTAATATCAAAATCAAGTGCTTTCAAGCTGTTCCAGAGTGTATATTTAATATTTTTAAATAATAAAATACTTGTTCTTAATTCTAATTTTCTAAAGGATACAAAATATATATTGGGTACAAAATGAATTAATTAATTTTTCAGTATGAAAAGTTAATTCATGGGTATTCCTGACATTTTTATTCGACGATGATAGTCTTGTTATGCCTAAAAAGATCAAATAATATTCTTGTGTATTTCATAAATTTATTTGTTTATAGGATTACTTATTTACTTCGACGTTATGAAATCAATTTGCAAAACAATCTCAAATTCTGAACTGTTTTTTATAGAAATTTTGGTAATCATTTTTCAGTAAAAAATGTATCGCTATATTGAAATATAATCGGTATCTTTTAAATTCAACTTTTTATTTATTCTTCGAATTATTTTATAAAGGCTTATAACCAAAAATCTTTTATACTTTTAGAAGTTAAATCTACTTTAAAAGATGTGATCGATGTTTTCAACAAAAATACATAATTAAAAAACGAATATTTACTATTTACTTTGACAAATTCATTATAATTTCTTGACTATCTGAAAATTCTGCGATATATTTTAAATACCATAATCCATTAAAACTGATTTCCAGCTATTACACTGTTTATTAATATTATTTTATTAATATCAATCAAAAGTCGTCATTAAAGAATCATAAAACCTATTTCATGTTTGATTTATATGCACCAAATACTCACTGGAAATTTTTTTTTAAGAAATACAAATTCTTTCATACAAATGTTTGATTTTTTTAAATGATAATGCTTTTTGTATGTTGGCAAATATGATGGTGACAGAAAAAGACAATACAAAAAAATACAGATTTTACATTCTAAACTTGGTCACTTTGATTGTTAGGTTCGATCTACAATTCCGTATAAAACGTAATCATTTCAGAGCCATTATTCTGCCAGGATACATCTACCGTCAATAAAATAGCTCTGAAAAAAGATTTTCATCTGAGTTGCTGTCAGCATAGTGATACAAAAGAGAGGATTCATTCCTTTTTTTATTTCCATACATCTTTTTTTAGAGCTTTATGATATGCCATTTTTTGCCAAATAAAGTTGTCGCGTCATTTAATACGTCAGCCAAAATAATGTTTTTTTAATATCTTATTGAAAGGCAGAAAATTCATATAAAACTTTCCTAAAACATATGATTTCTGTTCATTAGTTCAAATATTTTGCTTCGTATTAAAAGACAAGTAATATACATTATGATTTTTTTTTTTTTTAATTTTATTCTATTGTTATTTGACCTTTCAACCTCCAAATTTGTTAACTTTTTTATTATGGGTATTATATCTTGACAAATCAAATATGTTCTATGTCATGATGTGCGACAAAAACAGCTTTTCAAGAGGAACTTCTTGGGTAACTTCTCCATATTTGCTTTTTACATTAAAGAAATCGAAAAGCTCTAATCAGGCCACCAAGCTATTAATCTACATTTCTTAACATTATGACATGAATTATTTTGCCATATTTATATTGCAAGCTAGGTAATATGCACTGTTCTAGAGCTAAGAACGTGGCATATTCAAAATCTTCCAAAAATTATTTTTTTTAAATTATTATGAGTAAAAGTTATAAAATATATTTATTACTTTAAAATATTTTAATCAACAGTTTCAGTTAAATTCCTTTGAAGCGCAATTATCCGTCTCATATGCGGTAAGCTCAACATTAAAAAAAATTGGCCATAAAATAATAATCTCAGATGGTCTTTTTCACGCTTGTTTACAGATCACACTGGTCATACCAGTCTTATGACAGAAGATGATCATGTATCATTATCAAGAGGGATCTTGGACAGGAGGGTTCTGACCTTCTTCAGAAAGCAAATCCGTTATCTTGAAAGACTCTTGACAATCTAACGCTGTCATGCATGCAAATGAAGAGATGGCATTGGAATGAAGTAAAATTGCCTCGGGACTCAAAATCGACTGATTCTTTCAAATAAAATGAGAAGCTGGACATCAAACATGTGAAGAGGTGTGGTGTAATCCATCATTCTGTCATTCCACACTAGAAAATCCCTTTGTCCTTCAATCATTCTTGTGAAAGTCCTGTTACGAAAACTTGTGAATAATCAATTTGTAAGCTTGAACTATACTCTTTGGAAAACAGGACTTGGCTTATACCTTTGTGGGTACAAAAGATCCATGCTGTATCAAGAGAGGTGATTTTTTATTGAAGGAATGCAAAGATGCCACAAATCTATTGTCTTTCAAACGATTCGTTGTTTCTTTGAAATATTTAAATCGAATGTAGTGTAATGTTCCACAAAAGAAGATGGATCACTTTTATTTTTTTCGAAGGGAGGGAGAGTTCGATGTGTATGTCCTCTTGTTGTTGAAGTGGATTTTACATTTGTATTATGTAGATACATTTAGTTATATTTCTGATTTTCTATGTATTTTACTTTATCTTTTTATATTTTTTTCATCAAATTGTTTCGAATTAGACAGTTATATGTTCAATCAACAGTTTACTGCTGCCTTTAGTGTAAATACAATTATAACACAATATTGTGTAGAGTACTTTGTACAGCTATTATTCTTTCTGTCTCCTTTCTTTTTATTTCATTTATTAAAATTAATTTATTGATATTTATTAAAATTACAACTACTTTTTATTGTTTACCGTTAAGTGTGCGTTTAGCGTGTCGCTCTAACGGCATTGTTTGCACTCTTAGGCAATTTAGACGGGGACCTATCGTTAAACGTGTATTCTGTACCATTAACAAGCATTCAAACCACCGTCAGTATTCGAATCTAGAGCATGTGATACCAAAGGCCAGAGCGCTAGCCAATTAGTCATCAGGAAGCTTAATACAGTAAAAAAATTATATCTTCCATGTCAGTCCTCATATCTATCTTACACCAGACAGATGCAGTGGGGCGTCTTTCTGAACACAGTAAACCTCTTCGTTATTAATACACTGCGTGAATATCAAACTGGCATTACCATATCAACGGAAAAAAATGCATTAGTTGTAATTCAAATTAAGAAAGTATGCATAATTTAAACAAATTAAAATAGTATTGCAAATATATAATTTAAAGAAATCTAAATAGCATTGCAATCATTAACAAAATGGACATTAAAAAATGAGTATACTGACATTATTTCGGAAATTGTTAATTAAAAGGTGTTTTACTGCTTTACCAAATTAATTTATTAATGGGTATTAAATGTGCAACAATTTTTTACTGTCAACATTATTCTCATTAAGAGAGGCTTTCGTTTGATTTGTCGCTCTACTGTCATTTTTTTGCACACTTTAGGCTAATTAGACAGGGATCTACTGCTTGACGGGGATTCCGAACCCTTCACAAACATCCACGCCACCACCAGAATTTGAACCTAATGCCTGTGGTACCGAAGGCCAGAGATGCTAGTTTGACGGCCATCAGGCCCTTAAATGTATTAGGAAAAAAGGAAAAGAAGAACTAAATAAATGTTAATTAATAGGGTTTTTACTACTGCTTTATAAGTAGGTACATGATGCAATTGTTTTTTTAAAAAAGCTGCTGCCATTTGCTTGAGATAATGATTAGCTCCTTTAAAATTTTCTCAATAAGAAGTCTAGAATATTTCATTGCTTCTTATTAGTTGTCCTCTTCTTCATTTGCGTTACAAAATCTTCATCCCAAAATCGAACTGTCCTTGTGCCTTTTTGTAAATATGCGTTTTATTGATTCTTTCACCGTCGTCTGATGTTACAAGAAAATCCACTTCTTCATTCTCGATCGTCAATCTCGATTAATTCACTCCGTGACTGAAATTATTTCTCAGCCAGTTGCTTTTACATTTTTTACGATATATTTCTCTTCATTTTTGGATCGATGAAAATAATTGTTTACACCTTCTGGGCTGAGCTCTGCAATGTAACAAATTATGAATGAATTTTAAGTGTTGGACAAATTAAATGGACACTATTAGGATAATACGTACGAGTAACATCACGTACTGCAAATGTGTGCTCGTTCAAGGGCTCTAGTAACTCAAAGTAAAACATGCAACTCAAGCCGCTAGCGGATATCAAACTCAGATATTTTCACACTCAGATCATACTGTATCAGTAACACGATCGTATTTAATATCCAGAATAAAATTTAATGAATTAACAACTTAGTTGAAGTTTTCCAATTATTTTGAATAAGATTTTATTGAAAACTGTATTTTTGCAACATCAGAAAATGAATTTGCTATTATCTCCTAATTACGTTACTTAAAATATTATTAGAGATAATAGAGAATTTTTGCATAACGTTTTTTTATCGTCCGATATTTTTTTCCTAGTGCGCATGCTCATAGGAAACATTGTACCTATTGCGCATGCATATCTGTAATACTGCACGACTGAGCTATTCCTATGAGCATATGCACTAGGATGAAAAAAATATCGGACGATAAAAAAACGTTATGCAAAAATTCTCTATTACTCATTGCCTATATAAAGAAGATTGTATAATTATCGATGTATTGAAAATATATCAGACATATTACTTCTTATAAAATGATAAAACTCTGAATTAGCAATAAAAGAAAACCATAAAAGTATAGAAAACATTTAAAATCGGTAATCAGAAAAAAGCCAATAAGTCTACTTTTGTAAAATACAGAATTGAAATAACAATTATTCAACGTGTGAACTAAAATAATATAATCCTTGATTTGATAAATCTTATTAAAAATAGGTAAAAATAATATATTTGTAATTAATATTCGAGTCGCAGTTTAATTTAAAATAATTAATTATGGCAGTTTTAATGAGAACTTCAATGAACGCAATTATGGAAATTAATATTACTCAAAATATTTTTTGATTGCAATGTAAAGGTATATTTCACTGATAAAAAAATTTTTGACTTTATTATAAACACTTAGGATAAAGCGATTTGAATTTTTTTACTTCAATAGCAAAAGTTGTTTTTTATTGCAAGGCAAATTAATTTCATTTTATTTCATATAAACAATATTTGAGTTGAAGAAAATTGATTCTGAATAATTTAAAAATTCCCTTCAATAAAATGAATAAAATTACTCCGTGCAAACATTCAACAGAATGAATTTAAAATTCAAATAACTTTTTTCGAAGAAATTCTTTCCATACATTTTCATACAAAGGGATACAACGGTATTCATTTGGTCTTAAAAGATATTACTTTTCGTGAAAACGTAGCCATAAAAATATCTTCCTTGATAAAAAAAATGTATGTTACTGAAATAAGTTTTTTTTTACACCTATATTGTTTACCTAACATTTGAAAAGAATTTTCTTCATTGCAACGTAGAGTTTTCAATATAATGGGGAAAAAATGAAATAAGTTTATTCATAATCATAACCATACTGTAAAATAATTTTATTATTTTATGTTGGTGGTTTAAAAGTTATTAATTTTTTATAATCAAAGAACCTTCTTTTATCGATTTCATTCTCATTTTCGTAAGTATTTATTAAAATAATTTCAATACGAAAATAGGGCAAATAAGTGAATTTTTTGTGCAAAATTCACTTATCTTTCTTGTCTATTGTTAATTCTATGATTGCCTTAAATATCCAAGTGCAAATTATTTTAATAAATATTTTTGATCATATAGCTATTATCTAACTAGGTTTACTTTCTTTTCAGTTTATCTATCTTGTTTCTTCTCTTGTAATTAGTAATAATTATTGAATAATCCATCATTTGCTACATCACAGAAAATTCAAAAAGCGATAATTATGCAATGTATTTGCCTTATATGAATCTGCTTATATGCATTTTGTCTTCCGTTCATTTAATATTATTATTCATTATATTTTGTCTTTCCATATTAGGCATGAAGAAATATTACGGTAACTATTAAATTAAATACTTTGAGGAGAATTAACGGTCAAATCCAGTTACCGAAACGTAGAAATAACGTCTATTTTTAGCAATTGCACTTGACCTTGAAGCTAAATGGCATTATAAGTAGGCTGCTTTCCATACTGGTAGCAATTGTTTTTTTTAATCAAAGAACCTTTTTTTTTTCGTCTATCATTCTCAATTTAATAAGTATTTAGTAAAATAATTTCAATAAGAAAATCGGAAAAATATGTGAAATTTTATGTAGAATTCAATTATCTTGTCTTTTTCAAATTCTTCGAATGGCCTAAATATTCAAGTACAAATTATTTCAATAAATATATTTCAATATATAACTATTATCTAACTTGATTTACTTTTTTTTAAGTTTATCCATGTTGTTCCCTCTCTTGTAATGATTAATATTTATTGAAAAAAATTTTCAAATCCATCATTTGCTTCATCATAGAGAATTCAAAAAGTTTTAATTATACAATGAATCTGCCTTATATGAATCCGCTAATATGCAGTTTGTTCTTCCGTTCATTTATTATGAATAGTTATATTTCGTCCTTCCATACCAGGCATTGTTCATATCTTAATGCTTATATTAACGATAATCAATAACTGTTTGTAATTGTGTTTTTTTTATAAAAGTTACTTGAATGGAATAAGAAGTAATCTTTATCTTTTACAATTTTCCATTTCAAATAAATATATCATATTATTTCACTTTAGATATATAAACCGCAGAATAAACGTGGCGAACCTTTTTCCCGACTATCTCCGTTTGAATGTGACGAAAAATTACAGTTTTTTCTTATTAATGTCTAAATCTCTTACCGTAGCAATACGATTACAATAGTTGTCGATACATCTTTGCTGTTACGCCGTGTTAGTAATTTACATTTTCAAACTTAGTACATCACTTAACAAAACACAATCATTCTAACAAAATTTTATAAGATAAAATAAATTTTGGATAATTTTATTGAAATTCCAACTCGTTTAATTTAAACTTTTTTCTTATTTTCAAATCTTGTAAAATTTATAAAACTGTTGGTGTCTCACATTAAACATAAAACCAAAATATTTAAAATTCCTCTTGTTCAAATCTTGTTCGGGATTTCATAAATAATAAAAGTTTTCTTCGTTATTCTTATAACTATGAAGTGAAAACGCCGAACTTTTTAACCTAAAAACTATTTCAGTTAATTTTTACACTGCATTGTTAGAAAATAAAAAAAAGCAAAAAAAAGGACCACAATGAAGAGAGGCCGTTAATTTCTCGACCGAAAATGCTCGGAATATTAAAGCTTGTATAAATAGGCGGAATATTCTTGCAATATAAGCGGAATATTCTTGTAAATATGCGTTTTATTGCTACTTTCACTGTCGGCTATTGTTACAAGAAAATCCAATTCTTCATTCTTGAATTTCTCGATCGTCAATCTCGATTCATTAATTCCATTTCCGAAATTTTTTCACTGCCAGTTTATATTTTTTACGATATATTTCTGTTCATTTTTGGATCGAAAAAAATAATTGTTTACTCCTTCTGGGCTGAATTCTACATTGTAACATACACTCAAGAGCCAAAACATTATGACCACCCCTACATTTTGCAATGAACTCGCCTGGATAAAGTGGAAGGCACGTGATTAGGTGGAAGTGGTATTTAGCTGGTATTAAGTGGTGGTATTAATCCATGCCAAGGCGGGTTGAAGCTGTGTTGCGCGCCAAAGGTGGGCCAACTCGTTATTGACAGGTGGTCATAATGTTTTGGCTCTTCAGTGTAGTAGGAGTGATTTTTATTGTTGGACAGATTAAATAGAAACAATTAGGATAATACGTACGCGTAACGTCACGTACTGCAAATGCATTATCGAAGCAAAACATGCAAATCAAGCCGCTAGCGGATATCAAACTCAGATCTTTTTACACTCAGATCACACTGCATAAGTAATACAGTCGCATTTAAAATCCTGAATAACATTTAATGAATTATCAGATCAGTTGAAATTTCTCAATTGTTTTGAATAAGATGTTTAAAAATACAGTTTTTAAATTGTCAAATGGAACTTGCTATTATCTCTTAAGTACGTTGATTAAATTATTATTAGAGGTACCATTCCTTGATTATATAAAGAAGATTTTCAGATATTCGATGTATTGAAAACTGCATAATACTTCACATAAAACATTGATAAAACTCTAAATCAGAAATAAAAGAAAACCATGGAAGTATAGAAAACATTTAAAATATGCAATCCGAAAAACGCCAAAAAGACTAAGTTTTCGTTATAAAAAATTTAAATAATTATTCATTTTATGTATGAAGATACTATAATTCTTGGTTTGACCTGATTAAAAAATAATATAATTGCAATTAATATTCGAATCACAGTTTAACTGCAGATAATTAATCAATTTGGTACACTATTTTATTTACAATTACAGTCATAGTAATGTTTTTCCTGAATAGATAAGGAAAAATAAATTTTGTTTCACATCATCGTAGAATATTTTTGTATTAACTCGGAGAATTAAAAATACGCCTATTGATTAAAATAACCGACATTCAGTTACTCAATTCGATTACCTATATAAATCAACAAATAGAAAGTTATAGACAGCATGGAGGAAATCATTTTATGGGAAAACATTTCATCCCATAACCGTAAATAAAAAATGAGACACTTTTCGTAGGAAAAGATACTATTAGTGAGTTTTTGACTGAATTTCTCGCCAAAAAATGCTATAAATGATATTATGATCATACTTGAGAAGAGGTTTTACATAACTAAGTCAATTCTAAGTTGAAAGGGCAAAGGCAGCTTTAGAAAAAAGGATGAACGTTAAGATTTTTATTATTTTAGTTAAGTTAACTTTCAAGTTTAAGAAATATTTACGAATTAATTATTTTGAAATATTTGCTTAAATAGTTTAATCTATTTCCATGTAAATCAAAAATTGGATTCATATTATATGTTTGGCTTTTATGTATCAAATAGTAACTGGAGATAATTTTTATCAGATAATTATCAGATAAAACATCAGATCATATAAAACATTGATAAAACTCTAAATCAGAAATAAAAGGAAACCATGAACGTATAGAAAACATTTAAAATATGCAAACCGAAAAACGCCAAAAAGACTAAGTTTTCGTTATAAAAAATTGAAATAATTATTCATTTTATGAATGAAGATACTATAATTATTGGTTTGACCTGATTAAAAAATAATATATTTGCAATTAATATTCGAATCACAGTTTAACTGCAGATAATTAATCATGGGATTTTAATGAGATCTTCGATTAATGCAATTATGAAAATTAATATTACTAATAAAATTTTTTTTGGTTTCAACATAAAGGTATAGGGCCTGATGGCCGAATGGCTAGCGCTCTGGCGTTCGGTACCACAGGTATCGGGTTCAAATCACGGCGGTGCCATGGGTGTTTGTAGTGGTTCGGAATCCACTTTAAACCGTAGGTCCCGGTCCTAATAGGATCGTAGAGCGCTGCGGGGGCAATGTTACTCCGCTTCCGTGGCTTACCATCAAGTTATACGCGCCACCTGGGTAATGCAAAGTGAGTAACATCAGTGCAGCCCTTATGGCGAAGATCACGGTCTATTTGCCAGCTGCATTAGAAGAAAAAAAAATATAAAGGTATTTTTCATTCATAAAAAATTTTTGACTTTATTATAAACAGTTAAGATAAAGCGATTTGAATTTTTGTTTTACTTCAATAACAAAAGTTGCTTTATAATGCAATGCAAATTGATTTCATTTTATTTCATATTAACAATATTTGAGTTTAAGAAAATGAATTCTGAATAATTTAAAAATTCCCATTCATTAAAATGAATAAAATTAATCTGCAAACATTAAACAGAATAAATTTGAAATTCAAATCACTTTTTCGAAGAAATTCTTTCTATACATTTTCGTACAAAGGATTCAACGGTATTCATTCGGTCTTAAAAGCTATTACTTTAGCGCGAGAACGTAGCTGCTTATAACCTTAAAAATATCTTCCTTGATAAAAAAAAATTTTATTGAAATAAATTTTTTTTTAACTTCTATACTGTTTACCTGATTTTTGAAAAGAATTTCCTTCAAAGCTACATAAAGTTTTCAAAATAATGAGTGAAAAAAAGGAAATGAAATCATTCATAATCATAAACATACTGAAAAATAATTTTATTATTCAGTGTTGATGGGCTGAAAACACATTAAGTTTTTTTTTTTATTATCAAAAAGCCGTCTTTTATCGACTTTCATTCTAAATTTAGTAAGTATTTATTAAAATAATTTCAATTAGAAAATCGGATAAATAATAAGTTTTGCGCAGAATTCAATTTTTGTCTTTTGCTAAATCTACAATTGGCATAAATATTCAAGTACAAATTATTTTAATAAATATATTTGAATATATAACTATTATCTAATAGTTTTACTTTCTATCTTGTTTCTTTTCTAATAACGATTAATAATTATTGAATAATTTGTTTCAAATCCATAATTTGCTTCATCTCAGAAAATTCAAAAAGGGTTAATTATACAATGTATGGCCTTACATGAACCTGATATATGATTTGTTCTTCTGTTAATTTATTATTATTTTTATTATACGTCAGATTTTGTCTTTCTATACTAGGCTTTCACAAATATTAACGTTGATGATAACAATAATAATTGCTTGTAATAGTTTTTGTATAGAAGTGTGGTGTTTTTATTCAACTTTAAACCTTTAAATAAATAATAACCCGATCCTACAAAGATCAGATTAAACCGTCTTCCCAACACACAACACCACTAAGAATTCCACAATAACTCATTTAATAACATACCTAAAATCCGCAATAACCCGTATGTCTCTACGACTATCGTTTTCTTTCTTTCGGTGGTTCAATATTTCTTATTGGCCGCAGCTTTCTTGTGGTTCGAGAAGTATTGATCAATCCATGCAAACATTTATGGAATCTTCATTTATTTACAAGCAATATTTACAAAGATATACAGGGTTGATGGTAACATCTCAAAAACAAAAGCTAAACTGGAAGAAAAATGTTCTTTTTAGAATAAAACAACTCGTTTCCACTCGGCAACAGCCCATTTCCACAGCAACCAACAGCCCATCTCCACGGCAACAGCGCAATTCTGAATCGGTTCCAAACGATTTCTATAAAACTACCACGTGACGCTGCGTGTCGCGAACTAAAGCATAAGAATTCCAACACCGTACCACATATTAATCTAAGGTTCAATGCCTCCAGAGACTTGTATAGGATGGATAAGGAAACACATAAGCATGAAATAAATCTAGGTAATTTAAAATATAAATAAAATGTGTTTATTAATATTTACAAATTAAACACTTAAAAATACATCATACAAATTGTATTTTTACAAGTGATTTCAAAGCTACGGATCCCTTTGAACATATCAGGATTCGTATCCGGAAAGGCCTAGTGATCATCCAACACCCCCTTCCAAAGGACACACATAAAATATACCTTCACTACACCAGAAGAATAAAAAAATTACATACAACTTAACTTTAATATAAAAAATATTTATAAATGCATATAAACAGGACAGAAGTTACGTAATAGAACGAAATAAAAAAACTATTCTCTTACCTTTTTCAATTTTCCATTTCAAATACATATATTGTATCCATTTACTTTAAATACATATACCGCAACATAAACATGATAAACTATTTCCTGGCTATCTCGGTTTCAAGGTGACAAAAAAATTACAGGTATTTCTTATTAATGTTGGAACCTCTCACAATAGCATTACGATTATAATGGTTTCCGATACATCTTTCCTGTTAAGCATTGTTATTTACACTCAAGAGCCAAAACATTATACCACCCCTACATTTTGCAATGAACTCGCCTGGATGACGTGGAAGGCACGTGATCAGGTGGAAGTGGTATTTAACTGGTATTAAGTGGTGATATTAATACATGCCAAGGCGGGTTGAAGCTGTGTTGCGCGCCAAAGGTGGGCCAACTCGTTATTGACAGGTGGTCATAATGTTTTGGCTCTTGAGTGTATTTAAATTTTCAAACTTAGCACATCACTTTACCAACATAATAAAATTTTATGCGAAAAAAGTACATTTTTGATAGTTTTATTAAAATCCAAACTCAATAAAACATATTTTCTATCAATAAAATAATTTTTAGCGTAAACTTTTTTCTTATTTCTAAAACTTGTTAAATTCATAAAACTGTTGGTGTCTCACCTTATACATAAACCAAAATATTTAAAATTCATCTTACTCAACGCTTATAAAATTTGACGAACATGTTTGGGATTTGATTAAAAAAAAAGTTTTCTTATTTATTCTTTTAACTATAAAATAAAAACACCAAACTTCTTATTTTCCTAAAAACTATTTCCGTTATAAAATAATTTCTATGCAGGCATAAATTTTTCACTGCATTGTTAGAAAACAAAAACAAAGAAAAAAATGGATCACAATGAAGAGAGTCTGTTACTTTCTCGACCGAAAATGCTCGGAATATTAAAGCTTTTGTAGTTACAGTTACGGAATAAAGCAAATTTTAGAAAGAAAAAAAATTGTTCTGGTTTCCAAAAGTCATATTTCATCATTTTATTACCACAAAAAAAATTCTTTCCATTTCTGGGCAGAGATAATTAATTTTTTTAAGTTAATATTTACTTTTAAGGCTTATGTTACTCTTATATGGAGACTTTTTTTTGAAAAAATTATAACTAAGTATAAAACTAAAACATATTCGAAACATATAATTATCTCATTTTTTTTAAACCAAATGCGTATTTTTTTTTTGTAACTGTAACTGCAATTATCGTCTTCCGCTTGGATGCTAAATTTCCTTCCTGTTAAATTTCTTCATTGGTATAATAGAAAAAAAATTATGCGGGAAATTTTTTTTTCTCGCATGTTAAAAATAGCATAAAAAAATAATAAGTAAACGAATAGTTTAAGCAGCATTAATGTTACAAATACATTTTTAATTGTTTTGTCTTAAATTTAAATGTTTTAAACTATGGCATATTATTTTATAAATATATATATTTTTTAATTTTCCCAAAAATTAAGTCAGTTTAAATTTGTTATAAATTATTAGTTCAAAATGTAATTGCGTTGAACAACCTTAAAGGCTTTTAATTAATTAAATTATTAAAAATAATTAATTATTTAAATATTCATTAATTTAAATAATTTATTATAAAATTTTTCTCTGTTTCACATTTAAAAAATTGAGACAAATTAGAACCATTAAACAAAAAAAAATTTGTATTCAATACTTAAAAATAAATTGAATCGTAAAACAAATTTAAAACACCTACGTTTGTTTCTATTATCTATTTTTCTTTTTTAATTTAAACTTATAAACAATATAGGTATAGGTTTCAGTATAGGTTTATAACAGTATAGGTTTCGAATGGGGGCCTGAATGGCCGAATAATTAGCACAGACGCTCTTGGCACACCATGATGTTAATTTTTATTTTATAGAAACAAATAAGATAGATATGCAAATATTTTTCTTTATTTTAACTCATAAATTATTAGCTATCTATCCAACAGACAACATTCCTAGTATTCCACAACATTCTTCATTTTTTATAATCTTATTAAAAAAGTGCATTGCGATAATTGCTCCTGTTTTGCAGTAACTGTCTCAAAACATAAAAAAATGGAGCAACAACAATAAATGATGTAATATATACACTCAAGAGCCAAAACATTATGACCACCTGTCAATAACGAGTTGGCCCACCTTTGGCGCGCAACACAGCTTCAACCCGCCTTGGCATGGATTAATACCACCACTTAATACCAGTTAAATACCACTTCCACCTGATCACGTGCCTTTCACGTCATCCAGGCGAGTTCATTGCAAAATGTAGGGGTGGTCATAATGTTTTGGCTCTTGAGTGTATATATATCATTTATGCGATAACTAATGTTGATATTTTTTATATTACTTTATAACATAGTACATTAGTTAGGAGACTGCCTTGCTTAAAGTGTAACACTACGCGAAATTGTATGCAATCCCTGAGGGAGAAGTGGAAGCAATTTTTATATTGCTCACAACAGCTATTAATATCAATGGTTTTTAACAATTACGTTTGCATTGTGTAGATTTTGTCTAAAATAATGCACATTACTGAATCGACACATAAAATTAATTTACATAAACGTTATAGGCACTTGTCTAAATAACCCTATGAGTCCAAATACTTAAATAACGCCAGGTTATCCAAAAAAATTTGGCAACAAATTGATCGATTTTACTACTGTTGGACAATGGATGCTGTGTATGTTTAAAAACAAACTTAATAGCTTTCGTCATTAGAACTTTATTGTTTTCAGTAAGCCCTGTGAAAGGTTTCCATAATAATAATCATAATTGTAGGATTAGTTGCTTAAGAGTTGTGAAGAACGTAGCTATTGTAGTCTGGTAATGTAAGGTAAGAGTTTTAATAACTTTGCAGTCATTACTAAATTGAAGACATTTACCGGATTTGTTTCATTTTTTAAGAAGTCTATGCTCTAAGAAACCAAAGCAACCAATTTGGAACACTATTTTATTTACAATTACGGTCATAATAGTGTTTTCCCTGAATAGATAAGGACAAATTGACTTTTTTTCACATCATCGTATAATATTTTTCTATTAGTTCGGAGAATTCAAAACATACCAATTAACCAACCAAAATAACCAACAATGTTTCTCAATTCGATTACGTATATAAATCTACAAATAGAAAGTTATAGACAGCTTGGAGGAAATTGAATTTTTATCGATCAAACTTTACCGCTTGAATCAAAAAGTAATTTGATACGTACTTTGGTTTTCAAATATTCAGAACTGGTTTCGCGTATGGCAGAAAAAGGAAAAGAGTGTCTCAAAAAAAGCACTATATTTGACAAAAGAAGTCCAGATGGCCATTTCCGACAAAATAAATGGTTCTCTCCGCCCTTCGCAAACATTTCATCCCATAACCGTAAATAAAAAATGAGACACTTTTCGTAGGAAAAGATACTATTCATGTGTTTTAGACTGAGTTTCAAGCCAAAGATGCTATAAATGATGTTTTGATCGTACTTGAGAAGACTATTTACATTACTGATTGAAGACTATTTCGATTCTAAGTCGAAAGAATAATAAACATCTTTATCAAAAACGATGATGAAAGTTAGAGAAAAAATTTTTGTTCAAGTGAAAATTCGAAATTTAAAGGTCTTCTGAAAATATTCACGAATTTAATATTTTATAGTATTTTCTAAAGTATTTTATTCCATTTCCATAACTCAAAAATTACAATTACATTCCCTTTTTCTCTTACAGATGTGATTTATTCAGTGATATTAATTCCAAATAAGGTTTTAATAATATAAATTCGAACTATACATAATTAATATATTGTTAAACTCACTCTGACCACAATGGTAATAAAAATCATAATTAATTTATTATAATAATATAATTATAATAATATAATTCATTTAATAAAGTTCTTAAGTCTTGGATTTATTTCAAACGTGTCAAATGTCGGACCTTTCAGATTTTCAAAGAGACCAACTTTTAGGTGCTTCTAGAGGTACTATGTCACACTCATGACAGCATATACACATAGTGGTAAGACAAGCTCGACAAAAAAAACCTAACCCACTGTTAATATGTGCCAACTTCCTTTGAAAATCATTCAAAAACATTTTTTTTAACATGAAATAGAAACTTTGTGTACAACAAAATATTCCACGTGGTATTAAATATGTAAGTTAAGATAAAAAGAAATGTCATGAAAATAATAATATGGAGTGTGTACACGAAACAAATATTGTAAAAGTAGGACAGAATTATGACTTCATATAAGTGATATAACGAATATCACAAAAAAGTACCCAGTGGTTTGATAGGATTCTGCTTGGTAGATGGAACACTTATCTTGAATCGGAAATTCTTTTTCTTACGATATTACTTTGGATTATGTTGTGTTCAATTACGAGTTTATTAACGACAAAAAGCAATTATTTTCTATCAAATACAATTTACAATCAATGAATCCACAAATTCGACAAACAATGAATGGACTCGTTATAGTTAAACTTATTACTTCGTTTTACTAGATTGTTCACTTAGCATTAACAATACCTTTTTTAAAAGCAATATTAATCATCCGCCAACTCTGAGTGTAGTGTTACTATTTTTATCCTTACCAACTCGTGATTAATTAGAGCCGTAACAAATTTTCCCTCTCGAGATATTAGTTCTGAAATTCTAAAGTATCACTCTACCTGGTTCCTGTTACAGAATGGAGCTTTAAGGAGAAAATTTCAATTAAGGTAAAGTATAACTGATTCATAATAAAAAATCTATTCTCCACCAACGGCGAAATTTTCTCTGTTATTTTTCATTGGGCATACATTTTCTAAAACTTAATTAGTTAAGCTTTCACTTTTAAGGCAACTGTTATCTTTACTTTAGAAACATCTTTATTGAAAGATTTTGTTTAACTTTATTATTCCTTTGAACATTTTTGCTAAAACATACCTTTTAGAAAATGGCTTTGGTTTACTTAGCGTAACTAATAATGTTTTAAGAAAACCAAAAAAATGTGAAATTTTTCATGATTTTCCTTTCTAATTATTTGAAGAATTTAGATACGGATAAATTTTGATAGAAATTCAATTTTTTTGTATTATTTTATAAATCATTATGGAAACTCAGAATATTTTCGTTTAAATTATGATTCCACATTTTCCAACATTAGGTATAAAAAGCAAAATTTCAGTATACATTAAGAAATTTGAATTCCTCCCAGTACTAATGTTTTCAATTAGTAAACTGTGTTTGACTCTTTCTCACATTGCTTATTTTACTTTTTTCTGACAAATATCTCTAAAAAGTAAACTACAAAACAGGAAATATTCCAGAAATAGTAAGCAGTTCATTTTTATCTAAGATCATAACTTTTACTTAAAGAGGAAGTATTTTAAATATAACAGCCTAACATTTTTATTTTATAAAAAAGATTTAAGAATTTAAAAAGTACAAAACAACACACACACTGCCTATACTCATTAAATTGCCGAAAGACTTAAAAGCCCAAGCTTTAAACTGTTGATAGAATAACTTCGGAACTTTTTATTTGTTCTAGGGAACGCTGCAGATAAGGGTGGAAAGTTAAGCGAGTATTTCACCCGGTTTAAAAATTGAAATTCTGCTCCGATCTCAGGCTTTCAAGTATACAACCCGGACCGAAGTTTAAACCTGCGGTAATAAAATTCTGGGATAGTCATATGCGGGGGAAAATGGTGAAGGAGCCTGAAAAATTTCTCAATCGTGATCAAGTCTTCAGTGTCCATTAGATCGTGTTATACTATTTTTCTCATGAAATGTAAGTTTCGTTCATGAAATTTCCTACTAAAGGGTGAGATTTTGTTTGAAAGTGAAATTTTCAAAGCAGCTAAAAGTAATATGATTCTATTATAATATGAGTAATGGATTTTTAACGTGAAACATGTTTCTGGTTGGGATCAACTGGTTGGATATACGAAAAATCAAAAAGCAAGCCCCAATTGTGACCTATTTTGCTAATATTAAATCTTTGTACTGTGTCTTGAAAGAAGGTTTATTTAAAGCTATTTATAACTATTCTTAATTGGAATAGCATGAGAAATTAAGTCAAATAAAAGTAACCAGATTGTGAAAAAAGGATTCATAATTAAAAGTAAAATATATTTTGTTGTATATAATTTGTGATATTTTTATATATAACTAAGCGGAAAAAGTACTACATGAAAACTACCCATGCAAGTTCTGTGTTTAAATCAAATCAGACGTAACATACATTTTTTGGATAGATTCGAAGGCCGTAAAACAGCATAAAACTAAAAACCATCCACAATTCCTGTAACCGCTTTGACTTATGTTTTCCATCTCAAATCATTGAAACTTGGAAATAGGCTGTACTAAACACATCTATAATTGTTCCTCCTTAAAATTACACGAGAAATTAAGTCAAATAAAAACAATAAGATTAAACAAAACAAATATCCAATTATAAAATTTTAAAAAAAATGTGTTAGCAATTTGTGATTTATGTATATATAATATTATGGGTTTGTGAGATTTTGGCCCGCAGATCATTTAAGATAAATGAATAAAAAGCTCACAAAAATATAATGATATCCAATTACAAAAAAATTATTTATGTATATACATTTTTATCTAATTTAGTTATATACTTGCCTGTTATGTAAAAAAAAAAATTGTTAATTTATTTAAATGCATTCGATGTAAGACATAAAAAGAGATTTGCTTGAGCATCATTATTACCACAGGAAAGTAACATAAAAGGTATTTCAAAACAATATTATTTTTTAAAACTACCTTTAAGATATTGAACATAGCTGTTTAGTAAAGTTTGAAAATTTAAATAGTTGAATCACTCTATTCTATTTGCTATACTTTTAAATAACTGGAAAAAGTTATAACATTTAAAACAAAATATAGGGGACATAATATATTAATAAAAGATAAGATATCTGACAAATTTCTCTAAAAAGTAAACTGCAAAAAAAGGAAACAATCCAGAAATAGTAAGCAGTTCAATTTTTTTATGATCATAACTTTTACATAAAAAGGAAGTATTTTAAATATAACAGCCTTACATTTTTATTCTATAAAAAGACTTAAAAATTTAAAAAGTACAAAACAACACACACACACTCCCTACACTTATTAAATTGCCGAAAGACTTAAAAGTCCGAGCTTTAAACTGTTGATAGAATAACTTCGAAACTTTTTACTTGTTTTAGGGAGCGCTGCAGTTAGGGGTGGAAAGTTAAGGGAGTATTTCACCCGGTTTAAAAATTGAAATTCTGCTTTCATTTGAGGCTTTCAAGTATACAATCCGGACTGAAGTTTTAATCTGCGGTAATAGAATTCTGGGATATTCATACGCGGGGGAAAATGATGAAGGAGCCTGAAAAATTTCTCAACCATGATCAAGCCTCTAGTCTCCGGTACTTCGTGTTGTACCATTTTCACACGAAATGTAAGTTTCGTTTCTGAAATTTCCTGCTAAAGTGTGGGATATTGTTTAGAAGAAAACTTCTCAAAGTAGCTAAAAGTGGTATGATTCTATTATAATATGAGTAATGGATTTTTAACGTGAAACATGTTTCTGGATGAGATCAACTGGTTGTATATACGAAAATTCAAAAAGCCAGCCACAATTGTGACCTATTTTGTTAATATTAAATCTTTGCACTGTGTCTTGAAAGATGGTTGTATTCTTTTAGAAGAAGATTATTATTAAGGTTTTAGTAAGGAAAAATATGAATCTATCATGAATTACACACATTTATAACATTAATTATCTTTATGACATACGCAAGGCTGTACCCTTGTTACTCATTTAGCACTACCCAGGGGATATGTGTAATATGAAGATATACTACGGACGCGAATAACACTATCCCCACAACATTCTACGATCATATTAGACCGGGACATTTTTTTTCATTGCCAGCTTATTAAAAAAAAAGTTACAATTTTCTTTTGAATTATTAATTTGTATTTTAATTTGTATTATAATTTTATCATTAAAAACGTTTTCAAAAGAAAATAACACTTATTTTATTTTTTTAAGTTTAATTTAAAAAATAAACCTTTATTTAATGATGATTTGAAACATAAAATGACTATATTTCAATATTATTTCTCCATTCCTATGCCATTAAAATGACTGGGATGTAAGAGATCGTGTGGTTTTCAAAGAAAAAGGTGATTGATCTGAGGCGCAAACGTCAATGATATGGCGCCTCTGTGCCAAGGATGGTGACAGGGCCTTTTCTTCACATTTCAAAAATTCTTTGAAACTGAATGGGAATATCGCCATATACAGTTATATTGTGACGTTAATTCAACCAAGCAGACTTTATTTCAAATAAAGTACTAATTTTTTTTGTCACTATATAATAAAGGTCATACATGAAATTTGGGTATTTCCCTCACATGATTTCTTTTTCCTCTCTTTCTGTTGAGTTTGATAGAAAGTGCAGTTGGTGTAACATAGAATCATAATATTGTGTAATACATTCATAATGTTTGAAAATATTTCTGGTGATATGTTTTTAAGAAAGCTGTGTTGTAAGTCTGTAAATAACGATTGCCTATTTTCTCTTATTAGTTTCTTACATATTTATTTATCCTTCAATTTAACTGATTTATTACTTTGAGGTTTTTTCCATAAATATATTACATGCATACGGCATAAGGCTGGAGACTAAAAATATTGCCGAACTGGCAATCTAAGTTTCAGTTTTTACAATTGGCAACAATTTTGACAATGTTGGTTAAGGGAATTTTCTCAGAACTACTTGACATTTCAACGAATATATATTTTTAAGGAAACCGTGTTGTAAGTCTGTAAATAACGATTGTCTATTTTCTTTTATAAGTTCCTTACATAATTATTTGTCATTTTGGTTCTTAAATTAATCATGATTTGTTTTAGAATATTGGAGATTTGATATTTCTGTCTGATTGATTTGAAGTAATGAGAAAGAAAAAAAGAGATATTTGAGAAATGATGAATTATCTTTCATTGGGAAAGAATAGATTAAAATTAGTTAAAAAAGTATTGGAATTTATATTTTCAATTTAAATTACAAGGTTATCAATAACTTTGGCATTTCAAAGTAGCCTGCTTGTTAAAAAGTAAAACACTAAGATGGATTTTTTTTTTTTGTTTGTTTTCTTCGCTAATAATTTAATTTCAAGTCGCAGCTATTATAAAACATATCAGATCAACTGGTATTTCAATTGTAATTTTAGAACTGCGAAACTAAATTAAATAATTAAAGGTGGGTTATACTTATTATAATATGATTTTACAATTTCGAGACATTCTTTTCTAAATCATTAAATTTGATCACGTAATTTAGGGAATCATGTAATTAGATTTTTAAAATATATTTATTATATATATTTATAATTGTTCACTTTGAAATTTAATATCGGTAAACACCTTACCTTTAAACATATGAATAACATTTTGCATTTGCATCGGTTAAAAAAGATTTTTCAATTTTCGATTTATTTTATTTGTTTTTCTTATTATTTTGTCAAATATTTTATAGCAATAACTACTTTTATTGTATTTCCATTTATAATGAAAATTGTAAAAATGGTTAAAATGAAATTGATTATATTTGAAAGTTCATGAATAAATTTTAAGTAAAGATCGTGAAAGATGTTATGGTAGTTGAAGCATTGGTCTTTTTTATTATAACTTCTACTAGGTATTCTATGTGCCTAGACAAGTACGTAAGCAAGTTAAGCAAGGGCATTCCCATTTATTGTACACAGTTGTTGTAGGTACATAATTGATGTAGTTACTTAGAAAAGTTGCTGTAGATAACTAGTTGATGTATGACGTACGCAGTTGCTGTTGGTACCTAGACAAGTACGTGTACAGGTGCTATGAAATCTTTGGGAATGATGTGAGTGAAGTCGTGTCACTGCAACCTTGAAAAAACAGTTGCTGAAGTGACTAGACAAGTTCGTAAACAGGTGCTGTGAAATCTTTGGGAATGATGTGATTAAAGTCCTGCGACTACAAACTTGAATGAACTACTCCTTCTCTCAAAGTAGTGGGGTTCTCACCTTTCATCACTGCTACTTCTGTCCCTCCGCCACAAATATTGAATGCTTTGTTGAGCATAGCTTATTTAGTTAGATACCACAGAAACCAATACACTATCCTCCTCAAGGCCATTTTACTTAAGACTTCTGAATGAAGGAACTTTAGTTTAAAGACCAACATACAAAGCAATTTGATGTTTTGTCGTGGACATGCAAGAAAAATCAGTAGGCCAAAAGATTCCTCAAATGCTCTCGAAGAAAAGGATGTGAACCTCCAAAGTGCCCTACTTAAGTGTGTTCGTTTCGAATATTTGTGATGCCAAGAAACCACTGTTCACATATATAAGTAGTACTCTTTGTAGAGTGGTCAACAAGCTCTTAAAATTCATCGGGCATGAAGCTTAAATTATGAATAGAGCATGAATTAACCTCATTTGATACAAAACGTTTTAATAAATGTTAAAATATTACTTATTTTTCAAAACACATACATCGTTTTGCAATAATGTCTACCAGTTTTAAATCTCTCCATACCCAAAAAAAAATCTATATTTACAAAATATCATACTGTAATGATATTTTATTTAACTATTGCACTTAAATAAAATTTACCACTACCAGAAAATAGTTTAGCTGATCGATTACAATGTAGAGCTAGCAAGTCAGAAATGATAGATAACGATCTTTCAGAAAAATAGTATCAAAAGTGAACGAAAACGTATCGAATATAGAAATAAAACATACCTCACAGTTGCGTGCAGATATCGATATGGAATACCCGAGACATTTAATCAAAACGATGCTATTTTTGGACACATTTTCCTACGTGTTTTCTTTCCGTGTGTAATCTTAATGTGTTTTACCTCAAATATATCTAGGTAATGAAATGGAACCAGTTACAACTTATTAAATTAATACAATCTCTTTCTTTAAGTTTCTTTAAGATTGTTGCAAAGGAGGTTTTATTTTGCGACAACTTCATGGGTTCTTTCAAAAGAATAGGGATTGAAAGGAAATGGAGACAACAATTGTGAAGGAAACGTTCCTAAATTAAATAAATATCATTCTGTTCTTTTATTAGAAAGCATTATTCTGAATATAATTTGCTTCATTATTACTCGAGTTTTTTATTTTGATTGATAGCTAGCAAAGAAGAATTTTACTCTTGGGGATAAATCTATTTTTTGGAAGAAATTTTTTTTTTATTGGCGGTTTATTTTTTTGTCATGGAACCAGAACATTATTTTAGAATTCTTTCTGATAACCAACAAAAAAAACAAAAAAAAACCTAAAAAGTCAAAGTTGAGAAACAAGTGAATATTTTAAGGAAGGAATAATTGAAGCTGATTCTTATGATTATGCAAGTACCGTTGTATTAGCAAGTAAGAAAGACAATAAAATCAATATTTGTGAATATTACAGGCAACTTAATCACAAAATAATCAAAGATCGCTTTGTTTTGCTGCTAATGAAAGATACATTAGACAAATTGCAAAATGTCAAAGTTTTCCCATGCATCGATTTGAAGAAAGGAGTTTTTGATGTAGATGTTTCGGATATGGTAAGAAATATTCATTCATTTTTACTTACAATGGCCAGTAAGAATTTATCAAAGTTCCATTTGGGTTCTCAGTATTAATGTACACTGAAGTGACAAAAGTCATGGGATACCTCTTAATATCGTGTCGGCCCTCCTTTCGCCCGGCGAAGTGCAGCAACTCGACGTGGCATGGACTCAACAAGTCGTTGGAAGTCTTCTGAAGGAATATTGTGCCATGCTGTCTCGATAGACGTCCATAATTGGGAAAGCGTTGATGGTGCAGGATTTTGGGCACGAACAGACCTCTCGATGATGTCCCATAAATGCTCGATGGGATTCATGTCGGGCGATCTAGGTGGCCAGATCATTCGTTGGAATTGTCCAGAATGTTCTTCAAACCAATCGCGAACAGTTGTGGCCCGGTGAAATGGCGCATTGTCATCCATAAAAATCCAATCGTTGTTTGGGTACATGAAGTCCATGAATGGCTGCAAGTGATCTCCAAGTAGCTGGACATAAGCATTTCCAGTCAATGTTCGGTCCAGTCGCACCAGAGGACCAAGTCCATGCCATGAAAAAACAGCCCACACCATTACGGAGCCACCACAAGCTTGTACAGTGCCTTGCTGACAGTTTGGGTCCATGGCTTCGTGGGGTCTGCGCTACACTTGAACCCTACCATCAGCTCTTACGAACTGAAATCGTGACTCATCGGACCAGGCTACGGTTTTCCATTCATCTAGGGACCAACCGATATGCTCACGTGCCCACGAGAGTCGCTGCAAGCGATGTCGTTCTGTCAGTAAAGGCACTCGAGTCGGTCTTCTGCTGGAATAGCCCAAGAAAGCCAAATTTCTCCGCACAGTTCTAACAGACAAGTCCCTTGTACGTCCCACATTGATTTCTGCGGTTATTTGACGCAGTGTTGCTTGTCTGTTAGAATTTACGATTCTTTGCAGACGTCGCCGGTCTCGGTCGTTAAGTGCAGGCGGTCGACCACTGCGCTGTCCATGGTGGGATGTTATGCCTGAAATTTCATACTCTCGGCACACTCTTGACACAGTGGATCTGGGAATGTTGAATTCCCTAACGATTTCCGAAATGGCATGACCCATGCGTCTAGCTCCAACTAACATTCCGCGTTCAAAGTCTGTTAATTCCCGTCGTGCGGTCATCATCACGTCAAAACCTCATCACATGAATAACTTGAACAGAAATGAAAGCTCTGCGAAAGCACTGCGCATTTATACCTGTTCTACGCGATGCTACTGCCATCTGAAAATTTGCATATTGCTATCCCATGACTTTTGTCACTTCAGTGTATTTCAAAGAAATGTTTCCGATAGCTTTCGAAATTCAATGAAAGAGGGCATCGTCACTCTAGCTGAAGATTAAAAAATGCCAATGTTTAAAGCAAAAAGTCAAGTTTTAAACTACTTTGTACAAAATAATACTGTCAGCCATTACAACAAAGACTTGAATTGTTCAAAAATATCGACCACGAACCAATTTAACCCAGATTTATAGTTTTCTGGGATTTACTAAATAATTCCAGAAATATATACCTTTTTACTCGCTCATGCCTATTGAGACACTTATAGATAAATCCTGATCAATTTATCTTTGAAGAAGAGCTGAAAATTTTTTTCTTAAGTTGAAAGAACTACTTGGCATTTCCCTAGTGTTTTATGTTTTTCAACAAAAGTCGGAGACTAAATTGCACACAGATGCAAGTAAGTATTAGTTTGGGGCGATTTTACTTTAAAAAGGAAAAGACAATACATTTCTTCATGTGTATTACATAGATGCATATTACATGTATATTTTTGTTTCACACCAGGAAAAAAAGCACTGTAACTGAAGAAAAGTATTGTAACTATGAACTAAATATTTTAGCAATTACTGAAGCTTTAAAAGTATTATTTGGTTAGCGAAAATTTTTAAATTGCCACAGATTGCTTCGCTTCCCAAAAGACAATGGATAAAAACACTTAACAACTAGCATTGATAGAGGGGCGTTATTCCTCAAAGATTTCAACTATGAAACAACTCATCGTCCAGCCGTAAATAAATAAATATGATGCTTGTTGATGTCTTTAAACAGGAATCCAGTTTTAAACATGGTAGAAGAAAATGTAACTACTATATTTAAAACAGCACAATGATAAGATAAGTACATTGTTATGTTAAAGAAATTATTAGAAAATGAAAATCCTGATGAGTATCTCTTTAAAGAAATATACTTTTCAAACTCGTTAATGGGAGAGAATTATTAGTTCTCCCAAATAATAGGCAGATGTTAGCTATCAAAATAGCTCATAAGAGGGGACATTTTGGATCTTTAAAAATCAGAAGGTATTGCTAAACAACAACTTTATTTTCAAAATATCCATAAATTATCGCAAAATAGGATTACAAGTTGCATGCCACGTAGCGAATAAAAAAATGACAAAAAATTGTTTATAATTTCTGTTACAAACGATGCTGTACTACCGCTTATCACGTATTCATCGACTTTAATAAACGTTATCAGTATATCTTTATAATTATTGATGCTTTCATAAAATTCATTCTATATCCTGTCGGATACACTTCCTCGCCAAATGCGTTTGATAAACTCATCTCACACCAGAAAATATGTGGCAGAGAATCAGCATTTACCACGAAAAATGACCGTAGTGTGTTCAATTACGGGATTATCGACAAAAAAACAGCATTCACTTTCTATCAAATAATATTTACAATCAATGAATCCACAAATTCGGTAAACCATTAATGGATTCATTATAGTTAAGCCTATTACTTTGTTTTACTAGAATATTATTAGTATTGACATTAAATTTTTTAAAGCAATATTTATCATCAACCTACTCTGAGCGTAGTGTTACTATTTTTATCTTTAACAATTCGTGATTAATTAGATCCATAACAAATTTCCCTCTGAAGATATTAGTAGTTGGAAATTCGAAAGTATCACTCTACCTGGTTCCTGTTACAGAATGGAGCTTTAAAGAGAAAATTTCAATTAAGTTAAAGTATAACTAATTCATAATAAAAATCTATTCCCCAAATACGGCGAAATTTCCTCTGATATTTTTCATTGGGCATACATTAAGGCAACTTTTCACTTTTCACTTTTTTTCACTTTTAAGGCAACTGTTATCTTTACTTTAGAAACATCTTTATTGAAAGATTTTGTTTAACTTTCTTATTACTTTAGAAATTTTTGCTGAAATGTACCTTTTAGACAATGGCTCTGGTTTACTTAGCGCAATTAATAATGTTTTAAAAAAACACGAAACATGTGAAATATTTCTTAATTTTATTTTTTTAATTATTTTAATTTTTTCTAAAAATTTAGATACGGATGAATTTTGAAAGAAAATTCAATTTTTTTGTTTTATTCGTATTATTCATTATCTTTATGAAAGTTGAGAATAGTTTTTTCCAACATTAGGTATGAAAAGCAGAATTGCAGTGCACATTAAGAAATTTGAATTCCTATATTTAAGTTTTCAGCTAATAATTTGTGATTGATATTTCCTCATTTTCCTAATTTAATAAAATCTATCACTTGTCTTTTTGTGTAATCAGAATTTCATAAAAGAAAAATTTATTTTTAAATTCCTTCACTATCGATTTTTCTGTAATTTATCTTCAATGTGGTTTGTATCATTAGCGTGTATAATTATCAGTAAAATGTAGTGATATTATTTCTGCTCGTAAACTGTGTTGGATTTGTAAAATGAGTTCTTGATGATTATGGCAATTTACAACATGGACTGTTCGATCGCGGTTTTTTGTAGTATTTATCCTTTTGATAATAAATGTTACTCCTGAAAATGTTTTGACACCAAGATTAATATCATTGATATAATTGAATAGCTGATTTACCACAATGAACTTCTGTAGTGATTATGACCATGTTTGTTCACGAAATGAAATGTCTGATGAAAATTTTCAAAGTGTTTTTCCTAATGATGCTCTTATATCATGCAATTACTATTGAAAGCCCTTCAAAAAGGTAATAAATATGTTATTCTTCACAGGAAAGTAGCATTGACATAATCCAATTAAAAATAGTTGACTATAACATTTGAGTTGAGGAAAATACTTTATATCAACATGCATTTCCTGTTCAAAACATTCTTTCAGATGACAATATTCTTACCGAGAAAATATCATCGACATATTACAATAGATAACATATCACAATGGCTGTACGTCCCATCGCCATTGATTGCCTTTCGAAAGTTTTCGAGATTTTCTTTTATAATGAGATTTAAATGTCACGCTTTTACCCCTGGCAGTTAATTATGGAACTGCAACTAAATTTCAATAGAATTTAGGAATCAACGTTATTGCCTAGAAAATAAGATTTATATGCTGACATGATATTCCTTCAATTGTTGTCAGTATAAAACTTTCAACAAAATTAATATTGTGAACATTTTTTATATGATTTTATTTCTAATTCAAGATTTAATTTCCGTTCTGATATACGTATTATATTCCTGTGTTAAATGAAAAATTCTAATTTAGCAAATAATATCAACAATATCAAATATTGCTTGTTTGAATATTGGTGGTAATATTTCAACACAGATTCCTGAATAATCTGAAATGCATGTTGATACAGAGAGATATAATTCATCAACATCACATCAATTAAATGTGGGAACATGAAATTCAACATAATCTTATAAATCCATAATATTTACATTTCTGAAAACTTTAAAATTAATATTTAGGTATCATTATTTAATTATTTCTTAACAATTAGTAATAATTAAAAAAACAAAAGCAATAATTTAAAAAGAACTCTCCATATCCAGCGAGTGTTAATAAGCGTCAAGTTTCATTTAAGAAAGAGGAATATAAGATGTTGCCGACAGTGTATTAGAAATACTACTTAAAAAAAATTAATTATTGTTGTAAAAAGGCAGCATAAAAGCAAAATATAAAACATCATTCATTAAATAAAATACATAAATTTTATTCGAATATTTATAGGTTTGTTAAATTGTTTGTTGTATGAAAGTTGTGTATTCATAAAACAAAAATGATAAAAAAACACTTTTTAAAAGAAAATAATTTTATGCTTACAATGAAAAAAAAAATTATATATTTATCATACAACAAAGTAATAATAAACAATCAATTTGTATCGATAAATATCAATAACTATTTCTCGCGAATGTGGGGGCCTGAATGGTCGAGTGGCTAGTGCTCTGGCTCTCGGTACCACAGGTTTCGGGTTCGAGTACAGGCGGTGCCATGGATGTTAGTAGTAGTTCGGAATCCACTTTAAACTCTAGGTCCCGGTCTGTTTAGCCTAAAGTGTGCACAGTATGACCGTAGAGCGACAAACTAACCAAACCCGAATGTGGAATTCTAAATAAAAAAAGTACGTATTAATTTTTGATAATTTTAATTTATCTCACAAATTTTTCCAAAAAGTAAAATTACAAAATAGCAAAAATTCCCGTAGTATACAAGTGCAAGTTTTTATAAGATCATAACTGTTACATAAAAAGGAAGTATTTTAAATATAACAGCCTTACATTTTTATTTTACAAAAAGATTCAAAAAATTAAAAAGTAGAAAGCAACACGCGCACTCCCTTGACTTATTAAATTGCCGAAGGACTTAAAGGCCCGAGCTTTAAGCTGTTGATAGAATAAATACGGAACACTTTTTATTTGTTTTAGGGAACGCTGCAGTTAGGGGTTGAAGCGAGTATTTCACCCGGTTTAAAAATTGAAATTCTGCTCTTATGTTAGGTTTTCAAGTGTACAATCCCGACTGAAGTTTTAACCTACGATAATAAAATTCTGGGATAGTCATACGCATGGGGGAAATGGCGAAGAAGCCTGAAAAATTTCTCAACCGTGATCAAGGCTCTAGTCTCCATTAGTTCGTGTTGTACCATTTTTCTCATGAAATGTGAGTTTCGTTCATGAAATTTCCTACCAAAGTGCGAGATATTGTTTAAAAGAAAACTTTTAAAAGTAGCTAAAGGTAATATGATTCTATTATAATATCATGCTGAATATACCGGTTCTCGTTAGATCACCGAAGTTAAGCATCATTGGGCGCGGTCAGTACTTGGGTGGGTGACCACCTGGGAACACCGCGTGCCGTTGGCAAATTTGGGACCTGAATGGTCGAGTGTCTAGCGCTCTGGCGCTCGGTGCCACAGGTTTCGGGTTCAAATCCCGGCGGTGCCATGGATGTTTGTAGTGGTTCGGAATCCACTTTAAGCCGTAGGTCCCGGTCTCCTATGACTGTAAGAGCGTCACGGAGCAAAAGTCAGGCTTCTACCTACGGGTGCTCCATCACAACAGAAGCTGCTTCCTTCCCCTTCAATCATGAGTCCATATGGGCTTGTGGGCTTGGCCAGCCAAGTGGGATAAGAAACAACAACAACAAACAAACACAACATTATAATATGATTAATGGATTTTTAACGTGAAACATGTTTCTGGATGGGATCAGTTGGTTGGATATACGAAAAGTCAAAAAGCCACAAATGTGACTTATTTTGCTAATATTAAATCGTTGAAGAGTGTTTTGAAAGCAGGTTGTACTAAAGCTATTTATAATTATTCTTAATTGGAATTATAGTAATAATTAGGTCAAGTAAAAATAACTAGTTTAAGGTGAACAGATTCCTAATTAAAAGTAAAAAAATATTTTATTGTATATAATTTGTAATATTTTATCTGCAACTAAATATGTCGCGTAAAAAGCACTACTTAAAATGCAAGTACTAAACATGCAAGTTTATGCTTTCCCATGCAAGTACTAAGCAGGCTTATATTTGTTCTTCCTTAAAATTAAACGAAGAATTACGTCGAGTAAAAACAACACGATTAAAGAAAGCAGAAACCTAATTGTAAAATTAAAGAAAGTTATGTTTGCAATTTGTGCTTTATCTATATATAAAATTATGCGTTCATGAGATTTTAGCCAGCAAATTAATTACGATAAATGAATAAAAAGCTCGTAAAAATTTAATAATATCCAATTCGCATAAAAATATTTATGTATATACATTTTTCTGCTAATTTAATTGTATATTTGCCTGCTGTGTGAAAAACGTTTTTACTGCTAATTTATTTAAATACATTCGATGCAAGACATAAAAAGATTTGAGAGAATCATCATTATTAAGCCGGAAAACAACATAAAAGATATTTCAAAACGATATTGTTTTTTAAAACTGCCTTTAAGATATCGAGCATAGTTATTGTAATGAAGTTTGAAATTTTAAATTAATAGTTGAATAACTCCTACTATACTCTTTGTTATATTTTTAAATAACTGGAAAAATTTATAACATTTAAAACAAAATATTGGTGATGTAAGATATTAATAAAAGATAAGATATCTGACAAATTTCTCTAAAAAGAAAACTGCCAAACATAAAATATTCCAGAAATAGTAAGCAGTTCAATTTTTTCTAAGATCATAACTTTTACATAAAAAGGAAGTATTTTAAATATAGCAGCTTAACATTTTTATTTTATAAAAAGATTTAAGAATTTAAAAAGTATAAAACAACACACGCATATACCCTACAATTATTAAATTGCCGAAAGAAACAGAGAAAAAAAAAATTAAAAAAAGAAATTAAAAAAGAACAGAGCTTTAAACTGTTGATAGAATAACTTCGGAACACTTTTTATTTGTTCTAGGGAACGCTGTAGTTAGGGGTGGGAAGTTAAGCGAGTATTTCACCCGGTTTAAAAATTAAAATTCTGCTCCCATCTCAGGCTTTCAAGTACACAATCCGGACTGAAGTTTTAACCTGCGGTAATGAAATTCTGGGATAGTCATACGCGGGGAAAATGGTGAAGGAGCCTGAAAAATTTCTCAACCGTGATCAAGCCTATAGCCTCCATTAGTTCGGGATACACCATTTTTCTCATGAAATTTCCTTCTAAAGTGTGAGATATTGTTTAAAAGACAACTTTCCAAAGTAGCTAAAAGTAATATGATTATATTATAATATGAGTAATGGATTTTTAACGTGAAACATGTTTCTGGATGGTATCAATTGGTTGTATATACGAAAAATCAAAAAGCGAGCCACAATTGTGACCTATTTTCCTAACATTAAATCTTTGTACTGTATCTTGAAATATGGTTGTATTCTTTTAGAAGAATAATTTTATTATTATTTTAGTAAGGAAAAATATGAATCTATCATGAATTGCACACATTTATAACATTTTTTTACGACATACGCAAGGGTTGCAGCATTATTACTCATTTAGTATTACCCAGGGGGCGCGAGTAACATGAAGATATACTACGGACGCGAATAACACTATACACACAACACTCTACGATCATGTTAAAACGGAACACTTCTTTTTTTCATTGCCAGCTCATTAGAAAAGAAAAGAAAAATTTTCTTTTGAACTATTAATTTGTATTCTAATTTTATCATTGAAAACGTTTTCAAAAGGAAATTACATTAATTTTAAATTTTAAAAAAAACTTTTTATTTAAGGATCATTTGAAACACAAAATGATTGTCTTTCAATATTATTTTCTCCATTCCTATGCCATTAAAATGACTGTGATGTAAGGGATCCTGTGGTTTTCAAAGAAAAAGGTGACCCCAAGCGCACACGTCAATTATACGGCGCCTCTGTGCCAAGGATGGTGACATGGCGCTTTCTCCACATTTCAAGAACCCTTTGAAAATGAATTGGAATATCGCCATATAGTTATGGTATGACATTAATTCAATCTAGCAGATTTTGTTCAAATAACAAAACTACTTTTTTTTTTTTTTTTTTTTATCATATATCAAATGTCATATTTATTAAATTTGGAAATTTTCCTCATATGATTTTTTTTTTCATCTCTTTCAGTTTAGTTTGATAGAAAGTGCAGTTGGTGTAACATATAATTACAATATTATGTAATACATTCATAATGCTTGAAAATATTTGTCATTATATATTTTTAAGGAAGCCGTATTGTAAGTATGTAAATGACGATTGCCCATTTTCTTTTATTATTTTTTTACATAATTATTTATACTTCAATTTGTCTGATTTATTATTTTGTTTTTTCAATTCTTACTATTAGTTCACCTTTCCCTATATATATCTTGTTCAAATTTTTAATCGTTAATAAAACACTTTTTATTCCTCCACTCAAGTTCAAATACATGTTTTGAACTTGTAGTGAATGATTCTTAATATTAATACAGTTTTTTTTAAATATTAATTCATTAATTAAATTTAATTGATTAATTTTAGTTTTTTTACATTTAAGTTACATGTATCCACCAATAGATGGCGCCAGATGTAAGAGGAAAATTTCAACTTTTTTTATAAAGGACTTTCTGCAATAGTGAAAAAAAAGTAGGAATTGACTATTAATTTTTTTTCATAAATAAATCCCATGAATACGCAAAAGGCTGGAGACTAAGAATATAGCCAAATTGGCAATCTGGGCAACAGTTTTGGCAATGTTGGCCACTTGATTACTTGAGACTTCGAAAAACATAAAATGGCTATTAACTTGGCACATACTTAAGAGAAAAAATCTTTCCTTAATTATTTTCGTCGCCATCCTCTGGATATATCTGCATTCTTTTGTTAGCAGCCGATCGGGTTCAAATCCTGCCGGTGCCATGTATGTTTGTAGTGGTTCGGAATCCACTTTAAACCGTAGGTCCCTGTCTCCTATGACCGTAAATCGTCACAGAACCTAATCAGACTTCTCACCCGCATCATTCCCAAACTGTAAAAGGGGCAACTCAGCCCTAAGGCACAGGGATGTG
>BPLQ01007874.1:0-125448 GCA_021605075.1 Caerostris darwini | reverse complement strand
AGTTGAGGTAATATTGGCTCATAGCATTCAACACAATTGGTTTGAAATTTCGATGACTTGAAAGAAAATCAAACATTAAGATGCAAATTTTAATCGTGACGAATTCCAAATATTAAGGACCTAAAGGAAAAAATTAATAATTAATTATTATTATTAAAAATTATTTTTTGCATAAAAGTTTCAAAAAAATGTAGTAAGTACTAATATATTACACGAAAAAAAGTTTACTAAATATTACATTAAAATTAGGTACTAATATATTACATGGGAAAAAAGGGTACTAATATATTACATTAAAATTAGGTACTAATATATTACACGGTAAATTCAATAATATAATAAAATACAAATTTAAAATTGAGGACAATTTTTTTCCAGACTGATTTTAATAATTAACAATTACGGTAATTGAAAATCAAACGCATATTTATTGTTTTATGCTCAAAATAAGAGTATGACATTTAATTAAAAAAAAAGTTTTTTTAATTTTCGTTATTAATTTTTGTATAGGAAATATGGAATAGTTATGCTTAATGCTTTTTATAGCAAGTTATATTTCTGATAAAAAGGAAAATGTTATAAAAAATGTTTATTTTATTTATTTACATTAGAATTGTTATATGCTGTATTCTGATAAGAGAGATAGTTAAAGAGGTTATATGGATAAAAGTAAATACATTAACATTCTTATGAATAATAAATTTTAATTTATTAATTTCTAGTTACTAGTTATAAAGCAAATTTGTGTTATTTCCATAATACTAAAGATTTAATTATTAAAAAGATAAACTTGTTAATTTTATCACTAGTTGTACAATTTTTTAGCAAATTTAGGTATTCCCAAAATACTAAAAATTTAACTATTAAAAAGATAAACTGATATATTTATCACCTGTTATAATGCAAATTTGGGTATTCCCACAATGCTAAAAATTTAACTATTAATAATAAGACAAACTTGTTAATTTTATCAACCTTTTTGTCTGCCTCATAATATGAGGGATGAAATGAGAGAAATTAAACAAGAAATTTAAAGAACTTGTACAATAATTTATAATACTACTACGATTTATGCAAATAAACTATTAATTGATAAGTAAAACTATCATTTTATAAAGTAACAATTGAGGACAAATTTTTAATATAAAATATAGTATAAAATTTAAATATTTATATATAAATTTATAATTTCCTAAGAATAATTAAAATAATGGGTTTCTATTATTCTGAAGTAAATTTAAAAAAAAACAATAATCATCTTCCTTATTAAATATAATAAATAGACTTTAAAATAATAAAATATTAAAATAATATTATCAAAAAGCATGTAACTTACAAGTAAGGAAAGCAGCAGTATAATTTTTAAATTCTTCACCAATAACCCAATATTCAAAATATATTCTCCTGCAGTCAAGCCAGGTATCAGAACTGAAGTGAAATGAAGAACAAAAAAACCTATGCAGTAACTGGTGTCTTCGCCGATTTCCAGAAAATTCCAAACTGTCGTTCCAGAGGTTCTAAACAGACGCACTGCCGCAACAGTGTGAAGTCGGATTGTTTATATAGGTTAACCCCGCGGCATATTGAACTAAGCCACAAGGTTGTCACGACGGCCACACGACACGTGACTTGGATTTTAGGGATCTCGAAATGCTTTCCCTTTAATTTTTTTTTATTATTATTTTACTTTATTTGGTGACGTCGTTTGTGATGCCACGGATTTGAGATTAACAAATTTGACAGTCGATAAAGACTACTTTAATTCCGATGGAGAGTTTAAGAGTTCTTCGAAATGTTTGTGCGTGCGTGTGTGTGGTGTAAATAGATCAAGATTAATGACATATGCAGATTTCTGTAGATTTTTTTTTTTTTTTTTGCAATTTAGTGTCATTGGATTCTATTTGGAATTAATTATCTAGTTTCGGTGTTGTAGGTTTAAGGTAGAAGACACTGGAATTTTTAGGTTTTTTTTTTTTAAATAATGCAAAAGACATTACCTTTAACCTTTTCAAACTGGGAGTTAATTAGGTATATAAAAAATTTCCATACAAAAAAATCATCGCAAAAAATACTCAATTCATATTGAAACTAAATAAATTACTCTATTTACAAGAGCGCCGGAGATTTGAATTCAGTAATAAAGATGACAGTGACTTCAACTGCCCTCTCATTTCTGATGGCAGTTGAAGTCATTGTCATCAGAAATGAGACGATCCAGTGGTGACTGTTGTAACGAATGAAAGGGTTTTGATATGTCACTCAGACTATCTGAAGGGGATTTTTAAAGTTATCTACCATACTAACTTGAGGGACCCTAAAAGTTCTATTGGAAGGCCATACACACATTCTAAAAGCAAATGCCTTGTTCATTTAATGCCATGTAAATAAAAAGTTAACTAATTAACAAGTTTGAAATAATTTAAAAATCCTGAATTTTATTTTTATAAAGTTATAAAAAGGCAATTTTGGAAGCGTTCAAGTGTATTTACTTAGATGTAAATTTTTTCATAATGTTATAAATATAGTCACTAGCTCTCTGGTGCTCGGTGCCACAGGTCCCGGGTTCCGTGCCATGCATGCTTATGCCATGGATGTTTGTAGTGGTTCGGAATTCTCTTTAAACCGTTGGTCCCGATCTAATATGACTGTGAAGCGTTGGACGTACAACCCTACCCCGTAAAAATTCAGCATCACTGACCCAAGTCAGACTTCTACCTACGGGTTGTCCATCACGATAAAAGCTGCGCCCCCCCCCCTTTCCTTCCTTCCATGAGACCACACGGTTTCATTGGACTTGTTCGAGAATGTTGCTGTCTACCAAGTGGGATAATAAACAATAGCAAAAATGTATTTTTTTAAAATTTGCATCTGTCATTTGCACAGTGTCTTGATGCCTTGCCTTTTCGTCAACCTTGAATTTCAAATAACGATAAACTTCACCATAAAACATTAAAATCTTCTGTTAAAATTCTGATTGATATTTTATGAAAAACTTTATCATTTCCAATCAAATTTTTTTTTAAAATTTTTTTTTTTGTTGGGCTAAAACTCCTACCCATAAAAGAAAACATCTACTGTCTCGTAAGCTACCAGTAGGCAGACGGTCATAGTCCAACATGGGGCTGTCGTGTCAATGAAGAAGAAGAATATTATAAATATGAAAGATTATAATAATGCAGTATTCTTATAAAATTTTAATGTAAACTAAAATGTTTTTTTTCATTCAAGTAAGAGATTTATTATTTCTTGAAATGATTTTTTTTTAGTGGTACAAGTTCATGATTGATGTGTTTTTTAGCTGTTATACGTTAGTTATTGGAACAGAATTACAATGTTAAATGTATGTATTGAGATGAAATGAGTTGAAATATTTGATGCCTTTTTTTTTAACTTTTTTTTTTTTTGTAACCCAGGTTGGTAAATTAAGAAATTATTTTTATAAGAAAATAAATAAAGTTCAATTAAAGAACTTAACATTTAACCTTTTGCATACTGAGAGTTATATAACACCGCAGAAATTGAAAAATAAGTGTATGGTGATGCTCTAGCTCAGTAATATATACGTCCTTTCAGTATTGTCAGCCTTCATATGACAATTAGAATGACTGTCGTAATCAAATTGGGATCAAATGAGAAGTGAAGTCAATTTATTCGTTTTCTCAACACGAAAGGGCTTAAGGTGAATAAATTCCTTGAGAACTGTAGGTACCACTTGTGAATCAGTGGAAAGCTACTGAATCAGTAAGTCTACCAGTACTGTCTAAGCAATTCAAAATTTAGCTTTAAAAATTTATAAGAAGATGAAGATTTAAAATAAAATTTGCAACCATGCTTCCACCTATACATTCGCAAGAGCGCTCTCTGTGGCGTTTTGGAGAAACGGTCAGTAAGCCTCGAGACTCTCAACCGGTAGGAAGTACAGCGCAACCACGTGCTTTTGTTGGTATCCGAGTTTCGGAACTTCGGCTTAGAAATGGAGTCCTTCCACGAATCTATAATTATATGTCTTTAAATGTATTAAATATGCTGTCTCTAATTGTATATGTGTAGTATTTGTATGCGCGTAAATAAAGCTTTGAGTTCACCAACCTGTATCTCATGTATCTCAACCCAACCACACCCAGTTACACTCTGGTTGCCTAACCTGCCCACTACAAGTTTCAATTAAAATGTAAAGTAATTTATAATAAAAATATTGAATAACATTGAAAAGATAAAATTATTTTTTTCGTTAGGCAAAAAAAATCTAAATGCAGATTCTTATTTTTATCTACAATAAATAATTTCGGAAATAGTTTCAATAGTTTTTCATATTATGTATACTTTTTATAAAATAAGTATTGAAATACTAATAATAATTCTTCTTAAAAACAATGTAAATATATTATTGGAAATTCAATTTTAATTTTTTATGTATAATTTATTTATATTTGGCTTGCTTTATAGTCATTATTTGAATTTGACATTAAAATAATAACGGGTATATATAATAATATTTTTTATTTCTTTCGTTTAAAAGTGAAAGTGCATATAAACATTTCTTTTAAGTTTCATAGATAATAAAGACCCTGCATTATTTCTGAAATTGGCTTTTTATGACAGTAAAGAATTAATAAAAATGAAATCTTGAAAATAATAATTAAACATTATATACTCATGTCCATAAATTAAGGATAATTCAGAATCACACAGAAATTGAACTCTAAAATAAAAATTTCACCTGTAGAATTATCACACACATCTTGAAGAAGAATATGCAAATTACAGGAAACCACCAGATGGCGCGGATAGTACGTCACAATGACGAGAGTGTAAGAGAGGGGTATATAAGGAATGGTGGCAAAGAAGTAAAATTGTTCACAAGCGCTTTAAAAGCCTTTCAGTGCAATAATCGCATAGTTATGATTGGATGATTTTTTTTACGTGGTAGAATTATCGGACGACTGGAATGTGGACGTACCCAGCTGGAAGTATCCGAGGAACTTGGAATCACCCAGAGTGTCATCTCCAGGCTTTGGCAACGATCCCAAGATGATGGTAATGTGAGTAGATGTTACAGTACAGGTCGCCCCCGAGTTACAATGCTGAATGAGGACCGCTATTTAGCAGTTACTGCCAAAAGAAACACACAGAGCACAGCATCAGACCTGTCTCGTCAGCTACCGGTACGACAGTTTCAAGGCAGACCGTGTACAGACGCTTAGGGCACATTGGTCTATATGCTCGTAGGCCTGTCAGATGTGTTCCACTTACCGCAACTCACTGTCGCCTGCGATTAACCTGGAGTAGAGAGCATGCATTGTGGACACCGCAACAGTGATCTTGTGTGATGTTTTCCGACGAGTCCAGGTTTAGTTTGCAGTCTGATTCTCGCCGGACTTTCATATGGAGAGCGCCAGGTACCCGTTACCACCAAGAGAACACCATTGGACGACACCGTTACGGTGGTGCAGGATGGCTCATTTGGGGAGGAATTATTCTTGGTTCCAGAACTGAGCTGCATGTTCAGAGTGTAACGATGACAGGCTACATCTATCGGGATGTCATTCTGGAACAACATGTACGTTTGTTTCGGGGCGCCATGGGTGCTGAATTTCTGTTTATGGATGACAACGCCCGTCCACACCGTGCAAAAATTGTAGACGAATGCCTTCAATTGGAGGATATCACCCGTATGGATTGGAGCATACTCACCGGACTTGAATCCAATAGAGCATGTGTGGGATATGCTTGGCCGACGAATTGCAGCCCGTCAACCCCCTCCCACCTGTCAACCGGACCTTCGGAGGGCAATGCTTGATGAGTGGTGTAATATTCCCCAAGATCAGATTGATAATTTGATACTCAGCATGCCTAGGCGTTGCAAGGTCTGTATTGCATCGTCCGGGAGACATACTCCATATTAACCATCATACTAACCATGTTATATTGTTTTTTGTAAATAGGTTCTTTTTTGAAATTTGTTCCAGGGAGTAAAAATCGCAATTTTTATTAATTATGTCAAACATATAGCATCTTTTTTGCTCTTTACCTTTTGTTTCATAAATAGACTTTACAAATAAGTCAAATTTGTTTTGCTTCTATCTCTTTCTTTGCCTGAACTTCATTATCCTTAATTTATGGACATGAGTGTACAACTCTATAAAAAATTATCTAAAATGTAATTTTCCTGCAGTAAAATTTCAAGCACTTCAGACTTAAAAAATATAGTAGAAAAACATATTACTTTTTATCAATATATTATTCAGAGAAAACGATAAACTAAAAGACACAGTAGTGTTGAAGGAAATCAACATAAATTATTCACAAAGTTGTCACACGGCTGTTTAAAATAACATGTAAATAATTCTTTGTTCTTCTGAAGATTTATATCCTTCAAGTGATTCAATTATTATCAAATTGTTTCTTAATTGTTACAAAAACACGCTAGTTTGGAAATACAATATGAGACATCGCAACAAACAGATAGATAATAAAGTTTAGGAAAAGTGAATTAAACATTAATTGTAATTGTTTTAGCAATTTATAATTGCATAACATACTTGTTAAAGAATTTCCAATTTTCAATGCAGCGAAATTAAATATATTCATAGTCTTCACAAAATATTTTTAAATATATTTTTTAATGTCACCTAGTACTGCTGTAGTGCATATTATTGTTAGTAGATGGCGCCCTGCGTAAATCGTAACTGGTGTCATCTATGAATATCACATTTATATGCCATGTTATATTTATTGCTAATTATATACTCATATTTTTGATGTACGTGTTTCCTACTATATTGCTGATGTTTACTTCATTATTTTTGTTATCCCAAAATGATTCAAATAAAAGGCAAGATATGGAAATCAATTGATATAGAAATTCTTTTGAAGCATCTGGGAATGTTACGCCTTACCAATGTAAAATAGTGATATCATGTTCTGTTCTTCAGAATAGTTATATCACAAAAAATAATCACGACCACTGACATAGTTAGTAATATTTAATAAAAATTGAAAGCACTTTTTTCTATTTTATTGTGTAATCCTATTTTTGTATACAATTTTTTTTTTTACAATTTATTATTAAACAATTAAAAAAAGTATTATTAATCAATAAATAATTAAATTTTGAATTAAATTAATAAAAAATAAACAATTAAATTTTGAATTAAATCAATAAAAAATAAATGATTTTTAACTAATCATTATAATAAATAAAAATTAATTATAAATTATTACAATACTGCATACTTATTAAAAACTATAACAATTTTGAAATTCTTTATAAACATTATAGCAAATCGTCATTATTTTTCATTAGTATTATGAATTACTAGTATATCATGATACTAGTTCTCAATGATCACCCTGTCAATATTCTTGCCTGGCTTAATATTCTATTGCTATATTTTCTATATTCTATTGATATGTATTCGTTTGCTATATTAACCTTTTTAAAATAATAAAATTCTAATAAATAACTTTAACATATCTATATATATATATATATATCCATATATATATATATATATATATATATATATATATATATATATATATATATATATATATATATATATCTAATTACAGAAATATTCAAATTAATAAGTAGAAGAAGTCAAACATTACGAAATATAACATAAAAATTGAAAGGTACTCGATGCCTAGCATTATTATAAGATGGCTATCCTAGGGCAGGGGTTCCTTACACTATGCGCATGACGCCCATTGTGCTCATCTCTACAGTGGGAAAGCATAAGAAAAATTATTTAAGTTTCCCAAGTTTAATATGAACATTAAGTAAGTTTAATATGAACATTAAGTAAGTTTAATATGAACATTTTTTTATAGTTAGTAATTCTATTCATCTATGCGATATTTATCTATGAATATCTCATTTATATGCGAAATTATATTTTTTGCTAATTATTTTTGCCTAATTATTGCTAATTATATTTATTGCTAATTAATGATATCCGTGTTTCCTACTGTGTTGTGAATGTTTAGTTCATTATTTTTGTTATTTTAATCCCAAAGTGAATGATTCGAGTAAAAAACAAGAACCTATAATTTTAATATTGACAGGGAAAAATCATATTTGTTCGTTAATTTTAAAGATAAATATGTTTGTTGTGCGGTACTAACGTTACAGTGCCGCACAACAAACAAGATAAATAAATAACAAGAAAATAAAATAACTAAATCCGAAAATAAAAATATTATAATAATAATAATAAAGAAAAAAAAATAATATTTAAATTCGAAGTAAAAAAGAAAGAAAATAAATGTTAAAATCAAACCTGTATGTCCAATATTCTGTTTTTTCCAAGCCTATGACAAAATGTAAAAATACTACTATTGTATATTTCAAAATTCTTCACATGTTCGCAAAGAATATAAAAGCTTTCCGGGCTGAGGAATTCTTAAAAGAAGCCTTTTTAACTGATCCTGATTGCTTATTTGAAGGATTTTCTAATAAATGTTAGCAATAGAAGACATGCAATTGGTAGGCAACACCGTTACAAGAATACATGCCATTTTAAAAGAAATGCAAACTCAGTTACTGTTATTTAGAAATATGTTACTGATTTTCATTACAATTGAAATCAACTGATTTGAGAAATTGAGTTGTAGTTACAGGAGGGAGACAAACAAATTGCTTTAATGATAGGGTCTGTTAAGTCGTTTAAAACTAAACTGTTTTTTTTTAAATATCGTATCTGCAGATGAAATCACTTGTGCATTTCCCAAATGGGAAAGAAAAAAAAGATTGTCGAAACTAAAATTGACTCTTTTGTTATTAACCTTCAGTTTCTTCAACGCCAATTTGAAAAACGAATTCAACAGTTTATTAATATTGTGCCAGTGGTCCCATTTTCAGCAATCTTTCTACTTGCCAAGTAAATGTAGTCGAAATATTTGCATACAATGTAGAGTTTATTCAAACAAGAATGAAAGAATTGGAGCTAAAATTTTGGATTTTCAAAATGACATGGTTCTAAAATTTATTGCACCCAAAATCCAATGCAAATCCAACTGTAAGTTGACAAAGCCTATTTGTGTCTATTATAGTTTTTAACAATGAATATAATTATCATTGTTAACAATGAATATCATTATAATTATATATCATTTTTAACAATGAAATCATCTTACTCTCCTAACTATGAAGAAATGGTCAATGAAATGCAATGCCAAAGATCGCATTGGCTTTAGGAATTACATTTTTTTATAAATAATATTTATTACAACTAATTGTAAACCAAATATTTGTAGACTTTTGTCTGCATTCTTTTGTAATAATTTATACCAGATAAAAATACAGTCAATAATTTTTATATCTTAAAATTACATTTTTAAAAGTTTTTGGTGTATTACTTGCATTTAACTTTCATTAAGATCAATAGATTAAACAGGGCTGCTCATGTATTTTGAACGAATGATTTAAACCCTGTAAATAGACTTGTTTTTGCAAAGCCACAGGGACAAAGAGAAAGAGGACGACCCAAGTTTGCGATGGATAGACGCAGTTGAAAAAGATTTGCTGTACTGAAGATTAAGAATTGGAGGACCATTGTCACCCAGAGGAATGCATGGAAATCTCTTCGAAGGAAAGCCCTGGCACACACTGGGTTTTCGTGCTATTGATGATGGTGACTTGTATTATTAACTAAGTAAACCTACTAATTTACTTTGAAAAAATAAATGTGCCCTCTACCCCAGCAGTATACTAGATTGTACAGAAACGTTGGGGACCCCTATCATAGGGTATGAAAACTAGGTATTAGAATTTTTTCCAATCAGGCGACATAGCCTAGTGAATATGGATGGAAAGATCCAATTTAGTTGAAAATGCCCTTAATCTGTAAGTCACAAATAGTGAATCGTTTTAATTTAAAAATCAAGTCTGTTTTATATATTTAACAGTATAAAAATAAAATAATGGCTCTAAAATTATTTATTGATAGTTATTTATATCTTTTTTTAACTTGTTAATGATTATTTTATTAATTTAAAAATCATAAGGATATCTTTATCTGAATGTGAAACAATGTTATAAAGATAAGTATCAAGTATAAATTGATAATAAATTTTATTGATAGTCTTCATTTAATTAAATAAATGTTTAAGGTGAAATTCAATTTAAATTCTTACTTTTCACTTTTAAAATTTTTACGCATATATTTTCTCATCTATTTCCATTACGAATAATATTAACTTCATTGGTGCTGCCATCTAGTAGTTAAAAATAACATTATTTTTAAATATAAATATTTTTCTTTGTATGATCAAGTCTGGAGGAATAAACTGAAAACTTATAAATTATTTAGCATTCATTAGATACAATATGCCCAGTTAACAAAATTAAGTTTACAGATATTCTCGCCTTTTAATAGCCTTAATTGGCTACCGATTGAATTATGTTACATTCAAAATAATATAACATTTTAAAATTTAATTTTAATTAAAACGTTTAATTAAATAAAATTTATATAATAAATAAATTACATTTATATAAAAGTATATAAATTATATTTATAAAATATAAAATTTTTTTAATTTCATTTAATAATATAAAATTATATTATTATTTAAAATAATAAATTTTAAATAAATAATGCAGGCTATTAAATTATTAATGAATAAAATTAAAATTAAAATAATATTAAAAGTACAGTTATTGACAATATTAAATATTTGGATTCTTTAATTTGCTAAGAAAGGCTTACCGATTGCTCATAATAACAAAATATTGGTATAATTTTTAACTCTCTAAAACTTTTTTTTAAAATGATATCTGAATATATTTTCCAATATATATATTCTGAATATATCCAATATATATATTCTGATATATATATATTCTGAATATATTTTTTTATTTTTGATTGAAAAAGAAAATATTTCTATAAAAATTTTATAAGAATACTGAAAAGGTTGACGTTTCCAGAATCATTTAGATATTTAATTTAATATTGCATAAGAAATAAATAAAGTAAAAGTAATTTACATTTTTTTAATGAATAAATATTTATTTAAATCATTTATGACAATTTTTTATAAAATGTTTGGACCAAATTGCAAAATAGGAGCCGTTGTGATTTGGTGAAATTTTTGGGGTAACACGGGTTTCTTGTATTGTTTGCAATTCATTTCACTTGCAATTGCAACCCCTTACTTGGCGGACTTTGGCAAAAAGAATTTTTAATGTCAATCCCCTGATGATGGCCAATGCCTGTTCTGGGATTTTACCAATTTCTATTTATATAGTATTACTAATAATTGTTGATAATATTATATTTTTTTAACTTCTGATGGATTCTTAATTGTATTACTTTAATACATAATTGAGCATGCTTGATAGCATAATTGATTAGCATTTTAAAATATTTCATTAATTTTTATATGAATAAAACTTTTACTGAAAAAAAGAGGGGTTTTTTTTCAAAAACGATATTTTTAGAACAACGAAATAGATTCTTAGGATAAATAATATATTTTTTTAATAATAAATAAAAAGAAACCAAAAATTGAAGAAATTTTTGAAATTGAAAGGAAATTTTAATTTACATTTGATTAAACAATTAAACAATGATATTAATTGAAATATATGAAAGCACATAGTATGAAGGAATTTGACGTTAAAAATGGATGCTTAGCTATTATTAATTAATCGTTCGGAGAGTCTTTTTAAATTTATACCATCTGCAATACAAGAAGCAGGTTGGAAAATCAACAATCAAAAATGTACTTAATGATTACAATTCAAAAATATCTCTACAAAAGTTTCATGTATAACAGCCAACTCTTTCAACTATTATTTCTGCAATTACAGTCCAGTGAACAGTTGAAAAATAACGGTTTTCCCAAATTGAAATATCTGAAAATTCTACAAAAATAACATAAAAGGGTTTCCTAATTTAAGCCGCGGTGTCCTGTCGATGGCATATTAATGATCCAGTTTACCATGAGCGAATTCAATCCAAGATTACTGTCGCCGGCAGACCACCAGCTTAGAGAACCGAATATCCAATGAGATGTTCCCACCAAATTTACGCAACTTTGAGAACTCGCGTCAGCTTTTTCATATCCAAATCTTTAAAAATAATAAATCTTATCCTCTCTCTCTCCCCCTCCATATGGTTTTTAACTTCCGAAAACTGGGTTGGGATATAAATATATGTATTGCATGTCTGTTGGGGGGATTTTTTAATAGGACAAATAGGATCCAAAAAATAAAAAATAAATCTGATCTTAGTAAATTTTAAGAAGAAAAACTATTTGTGGTTGAACCGTTATTTAAAATCTAAACCGTTATTTTAAATAACTCTTCTTAAACGATATAAATCGTTTATTAACCCAATCATTCTTTTCCAAGAAATCTCAATAATTTTCTATTATTATTTAACATGTTAGCATTTTTTTAAAAAATATAATAGTGTTTGGAAAATAAATCGAAAATTTATACTGTAAATTAGTTATTTCATTTTTTTCAATATCTAAATTAAGTGTGCCATTTGATGGTGTGAATGTCTGATATATAAAAAATATAATATACAAAATACATAGATATCTGATATCTAAAAAAAAACAAGTTTTTATTTGTACGACTCGTAGCTCAGTGGTAATATGCGCCGTTGATTAGCGTTAAGGCTGAGGTTCAATCCGTTGGAGACTTTGTTGTAGACACAATTTCGAAAAACGAGGAAACTTGATTTCGTTTGGGATGTTCAGCCACATAAGTCGGACAAATCTAAGTTTTCCTTTTTTTCTCCCATACGATACGCAAATGCGGGGTAGTTCCTTCTAAAAATCCTACAGAAAGACACTCCCTTCCTTCTTCAGCGACACAGAGCCAAGTCAGACTTCTACTAAGGTTTGCTCCATTACAACAGAAGCTGCCCTTCCCTTTTATGACAACACACTGGTTCATGGACTTGGTCTAGGTGTTACAGTTGGTCAAGTCGGTTAAAAAACAAAAGTTTTTGTTTAATTAAAATATAATTAATAAAAATGTTTGGTATTTTCTTAATGTTTGGTGCAAATTGATGGTCTCTGAGAAAAGAAACAAACATCTAAGTGTTATAGAATAAATAGTTATCATTACTGTAAGTTACTTTGAAATTTACATTACATAAATATATATTTTAAGTGTTATAAACAATACTCCATATTAAAAATACTTATCACGAGAAAATATATAATCTAATTTCAAAAGTTTCTATGATGATTGAAAATTAAATATAGTTTATTAAAAATAAACTATTTTAGGGCAATTTTTGTAATTTACTGAAACCGACTAGAATATTAACGACTTGCAAATTTTACTGTATATATGATATGTCTTTTGATAATGGAAACATTTAAACGGAAATGGTAACTGAATAACAAGAGGTTAATAAACGGAAAGTTCATATATGCGTCAAGTTTCCAGCCATACTTTAAATGCCACGAAATCATTACTTGATATTTAAATTAAAGTATTATATGAAATTTCAATTCATGACAACATCTTGCACCAATTTTCAGAGGATTATTTTCGTTCATGTTTGAAATCAGGAATGCACAATATTGCGGTAAACGATGTGCATAAATATTCTGCATTTATTTCCGACATAATATGGAATGTGGGGCCTGATCGACTAGCGACTGAGCGACTAGCGCTCTAGCTTTTTGTACCACAGGATTCGAATTCCGAGGTGCCAAGGATGTTTGTTGTGGTTCAGAATCCATTTTAAACCGTAGGTCTCGTCTAATTTGACTGTAGAGCGGTGGGATGTCAACCCTACCCAGCAAAAAGAAAACATCTCCTGTCTCGAAATCTGCTAGTAGGCAAACGACTTTGGCACTCCATAGGGTTGTTATGTTAATGATAAAGAAGAAGAATATGGAATGTTCAATATTAAACGATATTAAATCACTATTTTTCTGCTCAATTATATTTTGACAAAGGAATAGACGTTCTAACTGATAAGTTACAAAGGAAGTCGTTTAAAGGATTAAATTTAAACATGTAAAACTGGTTGCGGCGGTGGAATTTAGAACTATAACAGTGTACTGATGGGAATCTATTAATGGATTGATTTTGTTCAAATTTTTTTGTTTCAGAACGGGTTTTCTTATTAAAATCGAAAATACATACAGTAAGAATTATGATCAATAAACTCTGATCCTGTTTTATTGTTATTTTTTATTATAGAAATTGAAGTACAAATTTAGTCATTCTGGACTGGCTTAATAGACAGCGTATTGAGTTTCGGAAATCTTAAACCTAAAAAGCGAAGCCGAACGGAATGCTTTCTTTTGATCGTGTCAAAACGGACGGAAAAGGATGTACTAGTTGCGGCGTACTTGTGGGACTTCCGCTTGGAATGAGCAATTAAAGTGGATGTGCGCACTTTAAATGAGATGACAGCAAGTAATTTCTGAAGCTGGATGAATTTTCAAAATGTCCCCGTGAGGGTTTATCCTAAAGTGTACCGTGTGTTATGTACGCTTTGGGTAATGTTGCATCGGCGCTTATAACACTAAATGTCCTCAAGTCATACGTTCCTTTCTTCGAAAACAATAGCCGATTCATTTAAGAAGGCTTCGGTTAAAATACGATGGTAAAGTTTGTTAAGAAAAGTTCAGATGAGAGCGTATAAGGGACGAATGGCTTTCCCCAACCCATTAAAAACCCAGTGTGACATAAAATCCTGTCTTTCGATTTCGCTCCAGCAAGAGTAGGTTTCTTCCACAGGCCAAAAGGACCCCATATATGACCAGCTGTCATTCACAACCAGAGATAACGTGGCTTGTTTCTCGCGGTCAGACGGAGGAGGTCAGAATGAAATCGCCTCAGGTTCACTTGACTCGCTCTCGTCTGGATGGCCATTACAATCACTAGAGATCGAGGTCAACGAGCAGACGAATGGCTTTCCCCAACCCATTAAGAAACCAGTTTTCGACGGCTTAAAATTTCCCCTTTTTTCTCTCCAGCATACGACGTAAATGTTCTGTCAGTTAAGGCTAAAGGGACCCCATATACGAGCAGCTGTCATTCACGGCCAGAAATAACGTCACCGTGGTCAGCCGGTGAAACCGGTTTGAGTTCGCCGTGGTTGCCCACTAAACTCGCTTTCACTCTGGTAAGGCCATACAATCACTAGACGTTTCAACGAAGGGGTCAAACTAGATGGCGATTTATTTAAAACATCTCCCTTCGATCGGCTGGTGTAAATGTATATCAGTTACAATACTTAAGACAATATCCTTTCTCATAACTCCTCGGTTTGTTGTTCGTGATATACATAAGTGGAAAACGAGGTCCACGAATGCTCAATAAAAGAAATAAATATGTTGTGTATTACACACCAGAGGGCTTCGTTTCACACTATTGGTTTTGCCACAGACAGGGGATGAAGGGAGGGCACTGCCTTCCGAGATGACTTTTAGGGATAACTGTATGCATTTGCATATGGGAGAAAATTTAGAAAACTCCTACCTAACAGCTAAAACTTGGTCGCTAAGAGTGTAATAATCACTATCGATTTTCCTCACTTCCAAAATCGGGACGATGCTAGCGGATTCGAACAGAAATACTCCTATCATATGTATAAGCATGTTACCGTAGAGATGAAAGTTGCGCAAACATTTATATTGTGTATTAGAGAAATCCAGAAAAGACTCGCTGGGAAGTTGACTGATGAGATACGAGATGTTTAAACAAGCTTTCACAGTCACTATCCAGTATTTATAATTGAATGCAACCAAATAAAAGGCGAGGAATACACGTAGTTACAATGCTATCGAATCCTAGTTACAATGATATTGAATCTTACAATATCGAATCTTAGTTACAATGCTATCGAAAGCAGTGATTTCAACGGACGACGCCAGTATGTTGGAATCTTGAGACTTTTTGCACTCTAGCTCTGCATGGTATCATTGGGCAAAGAGGGCTATACTCTTCTTACGTTTGTAAAACTATTATTTAATTATTGTTTAAAATAAGGTAACTTTTTGCAATTGAAAACTTTTTAGAAAATAAATCAGATTTCACAAAAAAACTAGTTTTGCAAATGTGCCAAATCTTCATTGATTTTTAAGTCTTCTCGTCTTTTTTAAGGTCAACCAATTCTAATAGAAAAAAAAATTACAAGACAGCTCCGAAACTTCACAATTATTCAAAATCCCTACAACATTTATAATGATTAACTAAATTTAAATCATAACATTATATTGCTGATTAAAATGAAAAACGCTTGGTTTTTAAAGTCATCCAGTTTACTACTTAATGCACTCATGTAAATACAGGCTCCAAAAGATTTAAATCAATAATTCCGAAGATAAGTCTCCTGATATATAGGTCTGGGTCCTTCAGATGGTATCATCTTCCCGATTTTATCATGCAGTTTTCTAATGCAGACGGAAAGTATAAAAATGCTATTAATCCCCTATGTTGGGCTCAAGGACGTTATATCGGATCGTAACGGCCTTCGGAAAGAGATATTTCATCAGGAATAAAAGTCAGAAAATGGCATCATTTAGGCATGAGGAGATAAACAGTCGAGCGATTTCTGGCTATAAAAGGTGTCGAAATTTCAAATTATATTCGAATTCAAATAAATTTTCAAATTATTAAAAAAAAAAAAATTTCAAATTATTTCAAATTATATATATATATATAAGAGGTAATTCGATATATAATGGCAATAAATATTCAAATATTTTATCTATATTGTGAAAAACTAAAATTTTTATTTGCAGTCATATTATTGTAATGGAAGCTTGTGAGGTTCAATTCAATAGAAATTACATTCTTTATTAATATACAATATTTAACACAGGACTGTGTTAACTTCTGTATTAATATACAATATTTAACACAGGATTTAAAGTAAAAGAGAGATAATTATAGTTTCATGGAACGACTCCACTTCTAAATAAAAAATCTGATATTCGTCTACTCGCAGGGTGTGCGAAATATACTTCCTCTCGAGTGAGAGTCTATAGGCCAATAAAAACACAGGATTGTGCTAAATTAATTTCCTCTCGGGAGGATAGACTATAAACTAAATATTTCTCAGCGGGAGAGCAGGTTGCGCTGTAATTCCTCTCGGATGAGACTCTTGAGGTCGACTGATCACTTCTCTTGAAAGCCACAGAGGGCATTATTGCAAGTGTGTAGGACAAAACACGGTTAAAAATTTAAATTAATGTTAGTTTTTTTTTAGGTTTCAAATTTATTGACAAATACAAGATACTTAAAACTATATAAATAATTATAAATAAATGTTATAGTCTGTTATGCTTTTTAAGGCTATGTAAGTAATTATGAAATGAGAAAATACGAAATTTTCAAAATAATTTTTACGAAATAATGTTTAATATGGAATATAATTTTGACAAAACACACTGCCTTTAATTTTTATTTTTTTTCTTTACAATATTGCTATAACCAACTCGGGAAAATGTACAGCGAGTAACAAGTTCTGAAGAAACTTGAATTCACAAATAATTAAATTAAATTGGAAAATTTAAAGAAAAGGACATTATAATTTTTTTTTAAACTTGAATAAAAAAAACAATTAATAAAATCGTAAATTTACACACACTTTATAATTTAGAACATTTTCCGAAATATATGAATTTAAAATAAAGTAGTAAATTTGAATCAAACTTAGAATTAAAATCATTCAAACTATTAAATAAATTAAAATTATTGAATTGAGTTTAGAACCTTTAAACAAATTAAGAATCATTAAATTAAATTCAATTGTATTAATATGTAGCAAAGTTAGTAATCTTTCCTCGGAATTTTCGCGGAATCTTTCTTAACACGTATATAAATGAGAAATCTGTTTAAATCGTATACAAAATAATAAAATAATAATAATAAATCATAATCTCTGTAAACTAAGTTGCCTATAAATCGACACCTTAAATCTGAATGATCTATCATGTATAAGACTGGATTTATTAAAATAAATTTAAAAATAATAATTTAATTTCATTTGAATAAATTATAAAATTGTAAAATATTAGATTTTACAAAATCTTTAATATTATACTATTTAAATTATAGTTTTCAAAATTAAAAAGGATTTTTAAAACAATTTTTAATTAAAAAAAAAATTCTAACTAAAAATGTAAGAGAATTCTAAAATAAAATAAAATTATAAAAATAATTAATAAAATTAATAAAAATTGTAATTTTATTAAATAAATATATTATAATTTTAAAATAAATAAAATTATTTCATATTTCAAATTCAGCATTTTTGAAAATATATTAAAAATATATTTAATAACTTAAAAAAAATATAACCTGATGGGTAGAAGTACATGTTATCCAGAAAATTTAGAATTTAATGCAAGAACAAAATGCATAACAGCAATTTTAAAAATAAAAAATTAATTAAATTCCAAACGATTTTCTTTTCTTGAAAAAAAATCATTTTCACTTTGTAATAAAATTGTCTTTGCTTTTACCAGACGATATTTTAAAACAATTTTACATTAATTTATTTTCTGAATTAATTTTTTTACTAAGTTATAATAATCATTCAGTTATTTTGTAAATAAATATTAAGCAAAAAATCGGGAAAAAAATAATAATAATAACTCGTGAAAGTAATTGAAACAAAACTGAAAGCGATCAAGGACTTTTAAAACAATTTTTAATTAAAAACATTCTAACTAAAAATGTAAGAGAATTTTAAAATAAATAAAATTATATAAAAATAATTAATAAGTAATAAATTTTATTAAATAAATATATTATAATTTTAAAATAAATAAAATTATTTCTCAGTTCAAATTCAATTTTTGAAAATATGTTAAAAATATATTTAATAACTTAAAAAAATATAACCTGATGGGTAGAAGTACATGTTATCCAGAAAATTTAGAATTTAATGCAAGAACAAAATGCATAACAGCAATTTTAAAAATAAAAAATTAATTAAATTCCAAACGATTTTCTTTTCTTGAAAAAAAATCATTTTCACTTTGTAATAAAATTGTCTTTGCTTTATTTTATTTGCTTAAAATTGTCTTTGCTTTGATATTTTAAAACAATTTTACATTAATTTATTTTCTGAATTAATTTTTTTACTAAGTTATAATAATCATTCAGTTATTTTGTAAATAAATATTAAGCAAAAAATCGGGAAAAAAATAATAATAATAACTCGTGAAAGTAATTGAAACAAAATTGAAAGCGATCAAGGACATTTAAAATAATTTTTAATTAAAAACATTCTAACTAAAAATGTAAGAGAATTTTAAAATAAATAAAAATATATAAAAATATATAAAAATAATTATTAAAATTAATAAACGTTATAATTTTATTAAATAAAATTATAATATTTATTAATTTTTAAAAAAAGAAAAGAGAAGAAAACCTCGTTTTCCCAAATAATACCATTATATTTATGAGTAATAAATAAAATAACATTCATTAAATTATTTTAAATTTTAAATCGTTTAAATAGCAGATTTTTCTGTTTATTTATAAGCAATTTTTTTAACTAGGATATTTAATGGAAAATTGCTTTTTTTATTTTGAATAAAGGTGTACAATGATTAGTTTTATTATACTTAAGTTATGAAAATTCTGATAAATAATATATGAATTAACATTTTATTTTTAAATATTGATAATTATTCAATAAAAGGTTTTTAAACTGCATATCCTTTTAATATTAATTGATTATTTTAATTTAAACTGTTTAGGTTTTGCTGTATAATTTTAAGAAATATGAAAGAAATTTTGTTGATTTATTATTATTTGTCAGAATAATTATAATTTTAACAAAAAATAAAAATATCTATAACCCATTAGTATTTTTTTTATAAATTAAAATAAATACATACCGCTTACGAATGAAAATATTGTTAGGAATTGGACTATAATTTGCAAAACTTAACACAGCTATCTTTTCAGTAAGACGAAAATCAACAAAGAATGCAAAAGAAATACTTACGCTTAAATACTTGTCAGAATTTGAGTAGGTTTGCGTTTGTTGAAATATTTTGGACATGAAAACTTAATAGTGTAAAAGGTGATAGTGAAATTCCCTTTTATTTGAACGACAGCAAGTGTCGTTATAGCTGCAATGACAATAGATATGAATAAGCTGTAACAACAATAATGAAAGCTAAACTGAAATATTTTGAATAATCAGAAAAACAAAATTCCAGTATGATGTTTAAAGTATAGAAAAGAAATAATCTTTAATTTATAGAACGGGTTTAAATTCCGGCACTTTAGTCGTAAGTCGAATAAGCCTTGAATATATAAAACCAAATCTTTTGCTACAGTTAAATGAATCCTCTGTACTACTGTGTCCAAAAACTAAGACCAATTTTCAATTTAAAATTCCTGGGGCTTATGGAGTTTCATTTTCTTTTCTTTTTTAGGTTGCTGGTACCGTCTTTGACATCTGTGGGAAATTTGACGTCAAAATATTTATTAGTGCTTGAGTTACGCTTGGCTTTGTGTGTTTGGCTAAAACTGATTCCGGCGATTTTTGAAATGTGTGAATTAATTGAGCAAAGAACTTGCATTAAATTTTGTTCACCGAAACGTATAGAATGGCGCAGAAGACATTCGGGGAACATTCCCAGATTGGAAAGAAATGTTTAGAAGTAATATAAACAGTTCAAAGAAGGCAGAGAACGCGTTGAAGACGAAGAGCCCTCTGGCCGACCATCAAATTCAACCGATGAAGCTGACGTCCAAAAAATTAAAGATTTGGTTTTTACAAACCGTCGATTTACAATTAGAGACTTTGCTGATGATGTTGGAATTTCAAAAGGATCGGTCAATTCCATTTTGGCCCTTAAACGCGTCAAATCTCGATTGGTACCGAAAACTCTGAATGAAAGAAATATGAAAGCTCACACTGCATTGATTCTTCGTGACTTTTTCACCAAAAATGAAACCCATATCGTTCTACAACCCCCGTATTCACACCGTGCGACTTCTGAATATTCCCTAAACTCAAAAGAACACTCCGGGGATACCGTTTTGAATCGATTGAAGAGATTCAACCTGAATGGCCGCATGCTTTGAAGGCCATCCCTGTCGATGACATTTTAGCATGTAGTTCACTTATAATAAGATCTTTAATAAGGACTGTAACATACAGCAACATTTAACATATGTGAGATTCCATGTCTACAATAATGAACTGTACTAATGAAAGACTGCGACATTCTATTCCACAACGTGAGAATATTTATTTTCAGCTCTTGAACTGTTTTTGAAGGCGATGGTCAACCAGAAACTCGTCTGCGTTAGAATGTTCCAAAAACGTTTTATTGGGTTCATGTCTGGAGAAGATGCTGACCAAACCCTTCATTTAATTTTTTCGTTATTATTTATCCGTCGTCAACATGGAAACTGTAATTATCTTTCACTAAAATGAAACTTACAATTGCTAACTGGATAGAAAAATCTAAAATTCTCTTTCCTATATCCTTCAAACACCATTTAAAACGATGTGGAGGCCGATTTTACTTTCAATGATGGCATACCTTCTCATCCAAATATGATGCTTTATTTCACGAATGCGGATTGTTTAATGTCCCACGTTCCTTCACATATATCTATTACCAGGATGGACAGTAAAACTGGACTCATATGAGAAAAGAACACTGATCAATTCATTTATTTTCCCAATTGCCATTCCGTTCTACTCAATCTCTTCTAGCAGCATAGAGACTTGTTGGCAAAACACATTTGATCTTTGGTTTGACATAGCAAATCTATGTAACACAATCGATTTGTATAGTTTGAGTCGAAACTCTTGTGTCAGTATCCAAGGAAAGGACGGTTAAGGAGTGACATTCATATTTTATTGGCCGCCGGTGTTAAATATCGATCCTCATTTGGTGTGGCCACTCCTCTAACCACCTTAAGACAAAGGTGGTTAGAAGATCTCATTATCTACATTTCAAAAATCACTTGGCCTTGTATTCATTTTCAGAATTCTCACTTCTGCTACTATGGATTGTATGTGACCCGAAGTATGAAGGGTATTTTACCCCTCTCCTCGAAAAGAATTGTTTGGGGGCCCTGATGACCGAGTGGCTGGCACTCTGACGGCCGGCACCACAGATTTTGGGTTCGAGTCCCGGCGATGTCATGGATATTTGTAGTAGTTCGGGAACCACTTTAGGCCGTAAGTCACGGTCTCATATGACCGTAGAACGTCACAAAGCCGAATCAGACTTCTCACTCACATCATTCCAAAACTGTTAAAGGGCAATTCAGCTCTAGGCACAGTGGTTTGGTGTAGTAGTAGTAGTAGATAAAAACTGTTTTCAGCCCTTGAAACGTTTTTTGAGAGCAATACTTGACCAGAAACACGTATAAAAATTTAATCAAAAATTTCTAATTTTTGCCCGATTTTTGGAAACCAGAATACTTAAACAGCTTTCTTTTCCGGTATGAACATCATTTTGTTAAGCAACCAAATTATTTGTTATTCCTGTTGAAATGTTAAAAATCCTTTTAATTATTGTGAAATAAGATGAGTGTGAATGTCAATAAATATATATGAAGATACTAATTTATGTATTTTTAACTGAATATTTTAAATAGAATTATGTCTGCTTAAATCAAATATAAAATAGATGCATTTATAGATGCCCTCTGCAGAAATGAGGAATGGAGAACTTAAGCTTATTTTAAGAATTGTTATATATATATATATTTAAATGGACATTTTTTATCTAAAGTTCAAAATTTGTATGGGATGAGATTAATTTATTTTCTGAATAGTCGTATGTTATTAAAATATGTACTTTATTAAAATACTATAGTAATTTATTGAAAGCATTCCTTATAGTTGATATAGCCTATTAACTTCATTGTACCGCCTTTGAAGACAGGGAGGGAGCAATTAACTTAGGTTGCATATATTCTTTTCAAACGGAATTTCTTAAATCATTCAGCAGGACAAGAACTAATTACTTAGTCTTGAATAAAGAAGATAATTAGAAGTCTTGACATAAGAAATACCTTTAAAAAAAGAAAATTTAGTTTAGTAATAAACTGCTAACTTGGTGTCGTGCCAACTATGAGTTTCAAAAGGCGTGTATGGAATGACAGAGAGACCTTCATGCTATCCAATAAAGAGCCTTTTACTGACAGAAGACATTCTTGACAACCAATCGTGTGCCACCTGTTGTCAATACAATGAGAGTTTAAAAAAAATATAGCATTCAGGTTAGCTAAATTGTTATATTTGATACTAATACACGTTATTTTTTTCTATTTAATGCTTAAAATGTAAATTAAAAATTATCTAAAATTATCTTTATACAAACCTCTCTGTTTAATTCACTGTGCTGTAGTTTAGTATTTAAATAGTATAAAGATATCATTTTTTTAATATATATTTATAAGTAATTAAATTTTCAGCTAAATATTTATACATAGTGAATTCCTACTGTTTTTTTACGCTTTTAAAAAATTAATAATTTCGTTTTGGGTCACATTCATAATAATAGTGCTGGCGCGTCAACTTGGCTTTAGATAAATCAGGTTAAATATGAAAAATATTTTCTTTCAAGTTTTTGGTTCTTCTGCCTGTTCCATAATATTAAACTTTTTTGTAGAAGAAAAATGTTGATATTTCTGAAATTGTAATTTGTTGGTTGTGATATAACAGTGGTTAATACAGGTTCTGAACATGGTATTATAAGACAACTTGAGTTTTCTTTTACTTACTAACTTAGTTTTCTCGGTAATTTGAGTACTTCTCCTTTTTAATTAGTCTAAAGTGTGCACAAAATGTCCGTAGAGTGACAAACCAATCTTTTTAATGATTTGCTTGCTTGTTAGATGCAAATGAATTATCCTCGTATTATCTATTGCAATAGTTGGAAGAAAAAAACAGAAAAAAAAAAAAAAAGATACTGTGAAGAAACTAAAAAAAAAAAGCAATTTTTCTTCCAATTGTTCTACAGTTAACTTTGAATAATTCTGCCTGTGATGACAAATTCAGAACATATCAATGATATCTCTATGGAATATTTACTGAATTTTAAACAGAAATATTTCGCAACATTTGTCACGAAAGAATAGGAAAATTATATCATTCCAGGTGGTTAATGATAGAATTTTAAGATTATATTTTATGTTTCGACATGATTTATGCTTCGACATTCGTTTATGATTTATGTTTCGACATTTAAAATATGAACAGCTGATTTAAAACAAAATGTTCATGAATTTTAGATTCCTACTTTGAATCTCAAAGATTCAGTTACAGTTATTAAACCACCTTTATACAGTATCTATTTCTGATAGTAATGTAAAAGCGATGTTTTTAAGCATTTTTGCTGAACTTGAAATTTTACGCTTTCCGTCCCATTTTCAAGCATTCATTTCGGTGACATTTTTGGATAATGGAGCACGGTAAGGATTTTTGAGATCAAGAATGACATCTAATTAACGTCAATATCTCAAATTTTATGAGACAATTATCTTAAATATTTCAAGAAATATTTAAAAGATTTTATTATTTATTTTTATATTAAAAAAAAAAAGGAGGACACGGTGATGAAGCTCGTTTATACAACCATCTCAACGTAGTGAAATCTGGTTTGTTATCACATATAAAACAAGAGAAAAATTGCATGAAAAAGTAATAAGTATTAAAATGTTATAAATATTTCTGTGACAAATTGCCAACCAAGCGATTGATGTATCTTCAACTTTAAAGCCAATCACGCACTTGCGCTGGAAGAGCTACGCCTCAACATTTTGCTTACGATTTAATCGGCAATGTACATTAGGTGTGCCTGCTGATATTGGCAGGAAACAAATGTTAGATATTAGTTTTAAACGTTTGTGTTTCGAATCTATAGCTATATTAGGTATTAAAAAAACCTGTAATTCAATAATATCAAGGTGAATCAACATTTTCAGTCTTATTGACGAAAATGTTATTTTTTTTAAATAATACTTTTTTAAAATCTTGATGAATCATTTAATTTTCAAGATTTAAAAAAAGATAATATTGAAAAATATTTTTTTATTGTCATTGCAGCATGATGGCTAATGTTATCAATAAAGTTATTTTTTCTGATATTTTGTGGTCTTAAGTGCCATCCACGTATTGAAAAATTGTACGATTTCAAGCACTATGAACCAGTTAATATTCTTTGCAAAAATGCTCTTTCCAATTTAATAAAATAATTGATGTTCAAAATAACTAACATTAAAAGTTTTCAATGTTTATTATTTGACTGATATTTTCAAAACACTAAAACTATGTTCTGCATGGAATGTTCTTCTATTTTCTTAATGGAAAATCTTCAATATTATTTTCATTGTTATGATCGTATAATCTTCAGATGAGCATTTGATATTAATTTGAAATTTTTCTTTGAAAAAGAAGATCGGGAAAAAGATAGGCAAATTTAGAGGAAATCATAAATTTCCCACCGACTTAATCCTAATAATACAGTGTAACATTATACTCTTCAAATGGTTACAAAGTAGCAAATAAATTACTATTCTTGGTAAGAACTAATCAATTTTTTTAAATCAAGGTTATGAAGAAAATAATTTTTTATTTGTATATTCATTTTGAAATTGAACAATTTTGGATTTGTTTATTATGATGATGCTCTTTAGCAAGAGTTAGCAGAATTGAAAATCTTCCATTGAAATTGAATCTTTCATTGAATTCTATTTTATGTATATATTTTTATATAATAAATTTTTTTTTTTTTTTTTTTTTTTTTTTTTTTTTTTTTTTTGAATAATCTGTTGTTACCGTCATTGCAATGGCTACGATATGCACTTTTATTTAAATGGCCTATTTTCGACTACTTGTGGCTATTTTATGTTACTGTGATTTTTGTAACTCATATGTATCTTCTTCCATAACCATAATATACACAAATAATGTCTCACGCACGACATATGAAGATATTGCTTTCTAAAAGCATTTAAGGAGTAATTGATTTGAATTTGTGAGTAGCATAGATGAAAAGCAAGGAATCTTTTACGTGTAGTGTCATGACAATGCTATAATACATACACCAATCATTTCATTTCCAAAAAACATGTTACCCATAAAATATCACAAATAACGTCTCACGCAGAACATACGAAGTTACTACTTTCTAAAAAGATTTTTAAAAGTAATTGATTTGCATTTGGGAGTCGTTTAGATGAAAAGCAGGGAATCTTCTACAAGTAGTTTCATGACAATGCTATAATGCATACATAACGACAATACAACCATCATTTCCTTTCTAAAAGATCATATTGTCCATAATGTACCACAAATAATGTCTCACGTAGGATAGAGGAAGTTATTGCTTTTTAAAACGACTTTAAAGAATAATTGATTTGCATTTGTGAGTCGTATAGATAAGCAGGGAATCTTCTACAAGTAGTTTTATGCTAAGTGATCACATATACCAGGAAGGAATAACCTACTGCTCGCTGTATAATTAGGAGTGAAACATTGAATCCCAGAGAAAAAATGTTAACATTTTATTTGCACACTACATTAACCACCACTGCATTTTAGAGTGCATATAGATTATACTTATTCAAACTTGAAGCAACAGCTGTGACATATGCTAACATGCATCACCAATTATTTAGTTTAATGCCGACTCCATTGTCACAACTTTCGATGAACTTTTGATTCCTTTATAATTTATTGAATCATAAATGAACATATTTCTGATTCTTTTATAAATTTTTTTTCACTTAATGAACAAAAATAGAAATCATGGCTTATAAAATACAAGTAGGACCTATTGTTCTCAAAACCAAATCTTTCATTATTCTCAGAATGTTTTTGATATAATTTATTTTTGGAAATTGCTGTCCTGTGAAAAATCACCACAACTTGAAAAATTTTTGAGAGTTATAACCATAGTTTTGGAACTACATGCAGATGAGAATAAGCATTTTTACCAATGAAAATGTTTATGAACTAACTACGGTTGTGATTAAGATTCAAATTCGGAATTTGCTATTTTCTGCTATTGATTTAACTAAAGAAATTAGCAAAGTAACTGTCAAATATTGAAAAGTGGAATACATTTATTTATATGCAAATCTTAATTAAAAAGGAAAAAAATTCATGCATTAAGTATAAAAATTTGGCCACTGCTGATATATATGCTGCCACAATCGTCATCATGTTTCCTCATTGTGTTAGCCATGACTTCAAAGCACTCTTCTATTGAATATGAATCTCCATCTACCTGCACGCTGGCCTTTGCACAATACCACTAAGCGCAATAGAAAGCAGCGTGTAGAATTGCAATAAAAATAATAGTTATATGATCAGTGCATAGCAGATTCTACGTTATCAAGGTTAATCATGAGGGGCCTGCATATATATATACTCCCATCACTGATATTGTGCCACTTTCTGGTACGAAAACCCTTTTGAAAGTTCACATTTTTCTCCCTTTATACGTTTGTTATATGCTTGTAAACATATTGAACCATAAACTAGAAAACTTCTCTTGGAACTCGATTTAAACAGAAACACTCAGATTGGAACCAAATTTTGTTAGTTCCGAATTCTGACTCTTTATTCACACATGTAATTTAACTTATTACATTATTATAATTAATTATCTTCTTATATTTTCTTATTAAACTTTCGAATTAATTTATCTAAATAAATATGCATTTCTTTTTTTTTAATATAGCACTATAGTTATTTTCCTCCATAATATAAGTTCTATTACACATGTTTTTGTTTACTCAAACATCGCCTCTGCTATTGGAGGAACCCTTCCACTCTCGTGGTGTGCCCTCTGACGTCGATATCACTTATCTCCTCCCACCAGCCGTACAAGAATAAAGAAGAGTTAGGTATTTTTTTCTTTTTTTAAACATCAAGTTTTTATATCCCAGTGTTAGTCGAATGTTGCCACGGATGGGTGAAATCGTAAAAACGCTTGATGAATTAGGTCTTCGAAGGGACGTTTATCCTAACGGATGGTCTGATTAAGATTGCAGGCTTCTTTTAAGGATGCTTGTTTATCTTATTTACGTGTTCCAGGAATATAAACATAGTTTGTAACAATCCAGATTCTAAAAAGGGCTTTACTCGCTCGTTGTGTAATAGAGGGAATCTAAAATGTTATATAATTGGTGTTTATAATCTACCTAATAGACATGTTGCAAAATTAATAGCTAGTGGTTAATTTTGTTGTTACTACACCTCCCAATATATATATATATTTAAGATGATAATCATTGTGAATTTGAATTTCGCAATCCGAATACTTGGTGAAAACTAGAGGAGATTTCTCACGTACCATTCAATACATTCAGAGTCTAAAAAAAGTTTCTATTCGCTTGTTGCTTATTAGAAGTAATCTAAAATGTTCACAATGTACCTTATAGAACAGGTGTATAATTCATTAGAATTAGTAGCTAGTAGTTAATGTTATTGCTACTATCCCATCCCCCCCCAAAAATTTTTTTTTTTTTAAATGATTGGGATTGTGGAATATTGTGGATTTTAGTCTCGTAATCCGTAGTGCTTGGTGGAAATTAGAGAAGATTTCTCATGTACGATTCAATACATTCAACTTTTAATAAAGGTAATTCTATAATAAGGTAAGGTAATTCTATTTAAGGTAAGGTAAAGGTAATTCTACTGAATTGTACACATACTCTATTAGGTATATTATTACATCACTAATTATATAATCTTTTAGATTACTTCTAATAAACAACAAGCGAATAGTAATTTTTTTTTACTCTGAATATATTGAATCGTACTTGATGTTTATTAGAAAGAATTTAAAATGTATATAATTATTGATGTCACAATGTACCTTATACAATAGGTGTACAATTCTGTGGAATTAATAGCTAGTAGTTAAAACTAAATTGTTGTTTCTGTTACTATTTCCTCCCCCTCCCCAAAAAAAAAAAAAATTATAGGATGATAATTATTGTAATTTAAGTTTTGCAATCAGAGTGTTGGTGGAAATTAGAGAACATTTCCCACGTACGATTCAACTTTTAAAAAAGTTTTCTACTAGCTTGTTGTTTATTAGAAGGAATCTAAAATGTTATATAATTATTGATGTTCATAATGCCCTTAATAGAATAATTGCACAATTCAACAGAATTAATACCTATTTGCTGGAATTGTAGTACTGTCTTAAAAAGATGGAGTTTAGAAAACGCTGGTAATTGGAAGGATATGGTCTCACATAGGTAGATAACTTGAAATATTGTTTGCTGTCTAAAATTAATACACAGTAATGATTAATAAAGCAAGAAACTACTTCTTTTTACTAATATATAAACCAGCCATAATAAAATAGAAACAATATTTTCTTATTAATATACTTATTAATGCAGCAAAAAATATTGCTATGATGTAAAACGTATTACATGGCTATCTATGCCAGCACTAATATTGCTCAGTTGCTTAATTCAGCAGAGTTTATTTAAAAAATTTTTTTTTTTGTATAATTTGTTTTATGTTTGGATTTCTTACCGGAAGCATATATTTTGAAACTGAAATCCTTGTGATTTTTTTACAAATATATGTTTCATATATTTTCAACTAAATTAAAAATAAATTTAATTTGAATTAAAATTAATAATTAAAATCTAATTAATTTAATTAAAATTAATAATTAAAATTTAATTAATTTTAATTTAAGTTAATTAATGCAGAACAAAAAACAACCATTCTTTATATAATTTTTATAAAACATATATGAAATAGTGTTGCATTAAGCCTTTAATTCCAAGAAAAAACATACTAAAGCTTTTAAATAATATTAATTATGTATTGTAACAAAGGCTATCCACCTTGAACCTACCATTTTTCAATTCCTCTATGATACGTTGTCCTTTTAATCATTAATTATAAGCATTATTTTAACAAATCTAATAAAAAATGACTACATAAATTCTGCTTAAACCTGAGCCTAATTAAATGCATGCCAATCAAACTTTTATCGCCCCGTGTTATAAGGTACCTTCAATAATCAACAGGAAATCGTAAGAATATAATAACAAATAATATATTTCGTAGATGTAATAAAATTTAAAGATTCGTAGATGCCCGTTAAAGTTCCAAAAACTTCAGTAATAAAATTTACGTAACATTTATTTCATTTTAATTCTGAACCATCCTATATATTGCATTTGAATATTTTATGTCATATACAATTCAATTTAAAATAAGAAAGAATTCACTATCAATTTTCAAGACAACATCTCGGAAAATCTTACAGAATGTAAAATGTGAGTACACTTAATAGAAGTGGGAAAAAAACTTTTTTTTTTTTTTTTTGCTATAGTTGTTAATAAAATAGGTACTCAAACATATTTTAATTCAGAAAATTCCTTAAAAGAAAATCTTATTTAATTCTGAAAAAAAAAAAAAGATTAAACTCTAAATTTTTACTAAAAATATCCCACGTCAGGATTTTTAATAAGTTATTGGTTTTGTATAGTAACAATATCGTCTTGAAATTCAAAAAGGGTATACGTATATATAATCAAAATCAGCGTTAAGTAGGAAGATTACAGAAGGTGTGCTATTTTGTATTTATTGTGCCATCACTTTTTAGAGCAAACATTCCAGAGTTTGCATCATCTTTCCCAATACATCCCCATCAAGCCCAATTAAAGGGCTTTCCTTTCTACAGATTTATCTTGTCCCTTTTTAACATAGGCAGCGGCCTGATGGCCAATTGGCTATCAGGCCAAATCAATGTTTGTTAGTGGTTCGGAATCTACGTAAAACTGTGTGTCTGTCTACTTAGTCCAATTGTGCAAAAAAGGACTGTAAAGCGACAAATCAAGCCAAACCTAAACGTAGACAAGGTGTTTGTTATGTATTTATGAATGGATTTATTTCTTACTGTTAATAAATTAATTATCTTAATTAAATTTATTCGTCATTATTTGATTACTTTTATCATTATAAAGACAGATATAATTAGACATATAATTAGATTAGAGATAGATATTTAGATTAGATATAATTAGATACGACAGAGGTAATTAATTTTGAAGTCAGTTAACAATTTGAAAGGCCAATCAGTCAATTAACAATTAACAATTTGAAAGAGTTTAATAAAAATTTGTAATTTTTTTTTTCTTTTATAAATGCTACTTTTTATGAGAATTTCAAAGTTACACTATTTTTTAACAATAGAATATGATATATTTTAATATAATAAATTCGTTCTCACTTCAATAATTCGTCTAATTATCTTTATTAAATTATTGATAACGAAACAAATAAATTATTAAGAAAATTTATTTTAAAAAGTTAAAAATAATTATTTCAAGTAGGTTAAATAGTTTAGAGAATTTCTAATTTTATTGAATGTCAAAATAACAATTGTAATATGTCAATTTTAATTAGACTAATGTTCTCCGGATTTTTTAAAGGAAAATATAACTCAAGCATTTTAAAATATTTCTAAATTTAATTTAATATTTATAATTTTAATTTTAATTTATAATTTAATTTTTTAAAATTTTTATTAATTATAATATTAATTTTTTAATTTTAATTTAATATTTATAATTTTTCGTAAAAAAAACTGACAGAGTATAATTTTTTTCTAAAATGTATAACATTTCGAATTTTAGAACGTTTCGAATTCTATACATTATATTATCGTATTTTAATTTTATTAATTTTTTTTTGAATTTTAATTAATTAATGAATTAATTTTTGATTGAGCTACGTAATCTGGATAATTTTTTAAAACTGAGTTACATAAATTTTAGGCTTAAATAGTAATAATAATAAAATAAATTAAAAATTAATAATATCCTATATCCAATAAAATTGTTGACAAATTTATTTTTAACGCATTAATTTTTTTAAATTTTTTTGTAAAAATTTAATATTTAACTTTGCATATTGACAATATTTTTAAAAATGTTTGCTCTATAATAACTTCTATTTTTATTTAAAATCTGAATTGAGCTACAAAATTAATCATTTAATTATATTCAGTTTTCTTAATTTTTAGAGAATAAAAATCTTAATTGATTCATTTCTTAGATAGAAAAAAATATATGAAAAAAATTTAGATGAAATTGTGTGTAAATTTATTTGCTTCCTTTTTCAATTAAAAATACAATTATAAATTATAAAAAAAATATGTAATTATTCACATAATTTTAATGACTGTATAAAAATGTTGTTGTATAATTTGCTTTAAATGCATTTTATTTAATCACGAGTTTGCGATTAGCAGTTCAATTGAACTTATTACAAAGCTCCTTTATGGCAGCAATAGATGGAGACACATTAGCAGTTAAGTTGGAAATTTGTTTGTTTCTCCGCATTTAAGAATATTAATTTTAAAAGTATAGTTTTTAATAGTATAGTAAAGTTTTTAATAGTATAGTTTATTAAACTCTCTCCATTTAAATAAAAAATTGATTTTGCAATTATTTTTTCTTTCATATCACAGCATTTCGGGATAACAGTAAATTTCATTTATTTATTTTTTTCGACCTTTTTTACCTTTTGGATAATGGTGGATTTCGTTTTCCATTAATATATCGATGGACAACGTCCCAATAGGTGATGATTGGGAGAGTATTTTGTTTCCAGAAGCCACTGCATGGCATTTGCGGTTTTTGTATGAAAATATCCATAAAGCATCATGCACATAATATAATATGAATAGTTCTACATAATATACCACAAACAATACCTCATGAGAGAACAGGGGATAACATTGCTTTCTTAAAAAACAATTTTAGTTTGAACTGCTTCGTATGGGAGAAACACATAAGGGATAAAGTTCCACATAATGTGTATGCATAACTCTTCATGAGCGAATCAGCTCATACTAAAAATCCTTTTGGATGTTAACTCCTTCCAAAAGAACTCTCAGTATGAGCTGCCTCCCACCTGCATTTAGTACGGAAAGAAACCTACGAAAGATTACCTAATATGCCACGTACACAAGAGTACCACGTACATCTTCATAAGAGAGAAGACGATGCTTTGGTCTTTCAAAAGGATTTTCAGGAGGAACTGCCTCGCATCTGCATTAATTACGGAAAGAAACCTACGAAAGATTACCTAATATGCCACGTACAGTTCTTCATAAGAGAGAAGACGATGCTTTGGTCTTTCAAAAGGATTTTCAGGAAGAACTGCCTCGCATCTGCATTAAGTACGGAAAGAAACCTACGAAAGATTACCTAATATGCCACGTACAGTTCTTCATAAGAGAGAAGTCGATGTTTTGGCTTTTAAAAAAGATTTTCAGGATTTAGTCGCATCTGCATTTAGTACGGAAAGGGCAAACCTATAAAAGATTACCTATATGCACGTACAGTTCTTCATGCTTTGGTCTTTCAAAAAGATTTTCAGGAGGAACTGCCTCGCATCTGCTTGTAGTACGGAAGGAAACCTATAAGAGATCACAGAATATGCCCCTATAGTCTAAAGTGTGCGCACAATGACCGTAGAGTGACAAACCAAACCAAATGTCTTACCAAAGCTATGCACTTTCACTACAGATATATATGTAGAGATAGACACTTTCATTCCTACATAACATCTCTTGTTCTGAACCAAGAATTGCAACTCATCATAATATTAACAATTAATTTGATGGTGACCTTGATAAAAAAATATGTAAGACATTAGTTGAAACCGACATTCAAATATTTCGTGGAGTTAATGTGTTTGAATTTAAGTTTCAACGAATGTATTATTCAAATAAATTGGTTAAATGCATGTTATGTTTGGTTTCACCTAATTTCTTTTAAAATTATGAAAAATCATTTTATTTTTCATTAAGAAAAGACAATCATTTCGAGTGACACATTTTCATTTAAAAATAGGTCTTCAATTTTTTTTTTTTTTTGATGACATTATCATTATATAACGGAACGCATAATAAAAAAAATGGCCATCCAATTATTGAAGTCTATTAAATTATGAATTTTTTGGCTATTTCTTTCTAATTTTATTTCAAATAGCCAAAAAATATTCTATGTTTGTAAAATTAGAAAAGTTATAGTGGTGGTTATATAGTTCGTCTTAGTATTTCTCGTTGAAAATTATTTTCGTCGCATTAAAAAAAAATTCACATTGAAAAACAATTTTGTTCAGTAGAGCTATGGTTAAATATATGCTGAATGAAAAAAAATGTCTGCGCTGTATTGTAGTTCAGTTTTTAATTACACTCATGTCCATAAATTAAGGATAATTCAGAATAACACAGAAATTGAACTCTAAAATAAAAATTTCAAGTGTAGAATTCTAACACACATCTTGAAGAAGAATATGCAAATTACAGGAAACCACCAGATGGCGCGGATAGTACGTCACAATGACAAGAGTGTAAGAAAGAGGTATATAAGGAATGGTGGCAAAGAAGTAAAATTGTTCACAAGCGCTTTAAAAGCCTTTCAGTGCAATAACCGCATAGTTATGGCACAAAGGAAACATTTGGATGATTTTTTACGTGGAAGAATTTTTGGACGATTGGAATGTGGACGTACCCAGCTGGAAGTATCCGAGGAACTTGGAATCGCCCAGAGTGTCATCTCCAGGCTTTGGCAACGATTCCAAGATGATGGTAATATGAGTAGATGTTACAGTACAGGTCGCCCCCGAGTTACAACGCCGAATGAGGACCGGTAGTTAGCAGTTACTGCCAAAAGAAACAGAAGGAGCACAACATCAGACCTATCTCGTCAGCTCTCTTCAGCTACCGGTACGACAGTTTCATGGCAGACCGTGTACAGACGCTTAGGGCACATTGGTCTATATGCTCGTAGGCCTGTCAGATGTGTTGCACTTACCGCAACTCACTGTCGCGCGCGGTTAACCTGGAGTAGAGAGCATGCATTGTGGACACCGCAACAGTGGTCTGGTGTGATGTTTTCCGTCGAGTCCAGGTTTAGTTTGCAGTCTGATTCTCGCTGGACTTTCATATGGAGAGCGCCAGGTACCCGTTACCACCAAGAGAACACTTTTGAACGACACCGTTACGGTGGTGCAGGATGGCTCGTTTGGGGAGGAATTATTCTTGGTTCCAGAACTGACCTGCATGTTCAAAGTGTAACGATGACAGGCCACATCTATCGGCATGTCATTCTGGAACAACATGTACGTTTGTTTGGGGGCGCCATGGGTGCGGAATTTGTGTTTATGGAATGACAACGCCCGTCCTCACCGTGCAAACATTGTAGACGAATGCCTTCAATTGGAGGATATCACCCGTATGGATTGGCCAGCATACTCACCGGACTTGAATCCAATAGAGCATGTGTGGGATATGCTTGGCCGACGAATTGCAGCCCGTCAACCCCCTCCCGCCTGTCAAGCGGAACTTCGGAGGGCATTGCTTGATGTGTGGTGTAATATTCCCCAAAATCAGATTGATAATTTGATACTCAGCATGCCTAGGCGTTGCAAGGTCTGTATTGCATCGTCCGGGAGACATACTCCATATTAACCATCATACTAACCATGTTATACTGTTTTTTGTAAATAGGTTCTTTTTTGAAATTTGCTCCAGGGAGTAAAAATCGCAATTTTTATTAATTATGAGAAACATATAGCATCTTTTTTGCTCTTGACCTTTTGTTTAATAAATAGACTTTACAAATAAGTCAAATTTGTTTTGCTTCTGTCTCTTTCTTTGCCTGAACTTCATTATCCTTAATTTATGGACATGAGTGTAGTTATTTTGTACCATCATTGTTAAAATACCACACAAAAATTTTATTTAAAAAATAGATTAATTAAAGTACAAGAACTACGACATGATTGCTTTTATTAATCGGGGAACATTAATTTATTATAGAATATTTAATTCTATAAAATTATTATGTATTATTAAAACAATTTTTATAATATATATCAAATAATTTTTTTTTTGTTATTCTATCAATATGTTTAGTAGATTCCTAATTGTAATTGATTTGTTAAAGATTTTTTAAAACAAGTAATATAAAAAAAAAAAAAAAAAAAAAAATTTAAGTCAATTCCGACGTTTTTTTCACTATATTGCAGAAAGTCCTTTATAAATAATTTTTATTAATTTTTTTAAGTTTATCTGGCGCCATCTGTTGGTAGATATATGCAACTTAAATCTAAAAAAACTATAATTAATTAATTAAATTTAATTACTGAATTAATATTTGAAAAAACTGTATTAACACAAAGTGTCATCTACTACAAGTTCAAAAAAAAATCTATTTGAACTTGATTGGATGAATAAAAAGTAATTTATTAACGATTGAAAATTTGAACATGTAGAGAGAGTGTGAGCTAATAGATGGAAGAAAGGAATTTAAAAAAAAGAGTTCTGTGTTTTAACTTTGTAAAAAGTATAACTGTATTTAAAATGGCCAAGGAATTATTTAATGGAACCCATTTTATTTACAACAAGTTGACTTTTCCTTTTTTTTTTTTGTGTGTGTGGGTGTTGAATAATGTGCCTTTTTTACAATGTTTTGTACCCTCAGAAATTGCTAGTTATTATCCAAAAATTGAATTCATTAATGAATATCGAGTAAAATGTTTTGGAAACTTATTAATACGAAATGTTTAGTAAATATTCTTGAAAAGATTGCATTTATAGCCATTTAAGCTGTGAAGTATACTTTTGATAATTTTTTTTTGTTTGCTGACAGACAATAAATGCATAGTTCATGAGTTATTAAGATCATAATTCCTGTGTAAAATTCCTTTCATAACTCTTGTATATATATATATATATATATATATATATATATATATCCCTGTATTAGACCTATAACGGCTTCAAAAAGATGACCACTTTCAGATTCATGGGAAAATTTTGATTTTTATTTACAAACATTAATTGTGGATACAGAATTCTATTTACATAAAAAATTAAAATTAAAGATAATTTGATTCACAAGTGCAGTTCACTTCAAGGTCGGAGATTTTCAGAGTTCTCGTGTCTATGTCGAATCTAATTGATACACGAAACCACAAGGGAATCATTTTGGAAATAGACAGAAACTTCGGCTTGTTCTTTCACTTCAGAGAAAAGAAGTAACCAACACTCTTTGTCGACTCGTAGCAGAACTCTCTTCTTTCTTCTCCAAAAACCTCCCTTTTAGAAAATACGTCAAAAGGGGATTCAACTTCCCTCATTTCTCATTGGAGTAGACATTTTATCATTTCATGGTCTACCACCAATCCCGATGCAACAACTCATGGTTTAGTCCATATTTCATATGTAATTGTTCCGACCTGTGAAGGTCGCACAGTCGCTAATTTCATGAGGTCTCATTATACATCACATTGAATATCTGTTATCAGATTTGAGTGGCAGGTTGTTCTCATTAGTACAACACACTAATTGCATGTAATAAAACTGCCCACAACACTGCTTGTCTGCTGTCAAATTTGAGGGATAGGTATTATGTACTTGTCAAAAAATATACATTCTTCTCTTCTAGGAATGAAATGCCAAAACTCTTCCGTGAGAAAAATGCTACAATATATATATAAAATAGCAGTCCGAAAATAGTTTTTAAAGCTTGAATAATAATAACAAATAAAAAGGTTTTATTTATACAAAAGATTAGATTTCACATTTGGAGTTAATTTTTGTAATGTCTGATTTGGAAATATGACAATGCATGCAACTAATAAAAATGGAATCAAAATATGTTTATTTATAACCTTAGAAACTTATTTTGGATTACTAAAAAAAATATTTACCAAAATGATTATTTCTGGTCAAGAGCATTATTTAATTTTTTTATTAAAAATTTGAAGAGAGAAATATTTCTTACTAAGATATAACAATAAGTATAAGTTATTATACTACAGCTAGGGAAAAAATATTACTTAAGCTTTTCAAATTGTAATACATCAGGCTAAATAAAAGTAAAAAAAAATCCTTGATTTATTTTAATCGTTATTCTTTCACTGCTGTTTCTTCAAGATAACGTTAGATAAATTGAAATTTATTGCAATATCCAATAAACATATTTTATCCATATCCTCAAAAGCTACATTTCTGAAACTCAACAATACGGTCCAATAATTAAGTACCCCAATTCTATTTAAAATATACTTCGTTTAAGAATGAAAGAGAAGTAAAATGCACGTGCAGATATATATTCCACTTATTGGCGCTCTAGAGTCATAAAAATTCGAAATCTTTCACTAGAAATTAAAACCCCACAAGTCATTTATATATCGTTTTTTATTCCATTCTTTTCAAAATTCTTTTGTATTTTTATTATTACTTTTACAATTTTTTTTTTTTTTTTAAATTTTATTTTTACATTGTGAGTTTTCCTGCCTTGAAGGTAGCTAACTATCGTCTGCTAAAAATAAAAAAGGAAAAAAAAAGAGCAGAAGTGAATAAAAAAAAAAAAAAAGGTTAGATGTAGCAGAGCGCCCTCTTGCGGCCAGCGAGAACCATCTGCGGCTAAAAGATAGGGCCTTATCTTTTTCGACCTTTGCAAAGAGCTAGGTGACAATAAGGTTTATTTAATGAACTGCCCCGCAGGTTGCAAAGGGGGTGGTGCGAAGGGGGCTTAAGACATATGTACCACCCCCTTAAACTTATAGGGCTTATCTGCAATGTTGCAGAAGTGCCTTATCGAACACTGGCAGAGGACAACTGCAAAGGAAAGTGATTAACACGTTTTTTATTGCTTCAGCCTAAGTTTTCTTGCTGGAGTCCCCCTTCTCTTCCGCAGAGTCTGTTTAAGGTGAGATTTCCGAAACCTGGAATTCATGTATAATTCTCATTTCTTCCGAGTTTTCCTACACGGGAACCTTGTTTAGATAAAGGCCACCTTCAACAAAAAATATTTTTGTTTCATTTTATTTAATTTATTTTAACGTTCTGAAAAATTCTCGAAACTTTAGAAAACTTTATGTGATGTAATTAATTTTTGTCCTTTTAATTACTAAATCTGATACTGAATTTAAACTTAATACTGAATATAATTAAAATGCCTCTTACTAGATGTTTTATATATTTTTAAAAAATTACACTGTGATTCAACAATAAATAATCCGAGTTATATATATATATATATATATATATTGTCATAATAAAGAAAATAGTTCGCTATAAATAAACACAATGAAAAAAAAAGAACTCACAATAATTATTATATAACATTATAAAACATAGATAGTCAGGCTATTTGGTGAGAGTATTCTGGATTTTTTAAATTAATTTTTAAAACATTTGAAACTGTTACCCCTAGCAGTTACCTTACCAAAAATTTACAGTGTGATCCAACAATAAATAATTCAAAATACATTATATAATATTACCTTGATACAATACAGGAAATAGTTCACTATAAATAAAAACAATGATAAAAAGGACTCACAATTTTAATTATTGCATAACATTATAAAACATAAACAGTCAGGCTACATGGAGGGAGTATTCTGGGTTTTCTTTACTAATAAATATTTGAAATTGTTACCTTTAGCCATCACCCAAGTTACTATGCATTATCCAAGAAAACAATGCTATTGCTTTATCGTACATTAAAGGACTGGCTGTGTTATATGTAATTGGAATACTAATATAATGTTCAACAAAATATTACAAAAACTTACATTTGTTGTGCTAATTATAAATTATTCAATTGATTTTATTAATTCAAATTTTTTTATACAATTCAAATCTAAATGAATGGTGTATTATTTTTGTTTTTAGATAACATTTCTCTTGTATTTATTGTTAATGTTTTGATGCATTTTTAAGTTGGATATACAAATACAAGATTATTTATATCGTTGGAAATTTTACATTCCAATTTTTCAATATTTCAAGGAAATTTTTATGTAAACTGTCCAGAAATATGAATAATTTGTATTTTGAATATATTTAAATAAGTATACATTTTTAATCAAAATTTAATCGAATTAAGTATTAGTACTCTAACATATGAATCTTTCTTGCTAGAAAAATATATTTTTGGATGTTACCCAATTACCTATTTTTCTAGCAACAAACCAATAGGAGCGCCTATTTGTTGTTTCATTACTTGAATTGTTTTCATTTAAGGATAATCCATAATTATACCATCAATAACCTCGGCCCATCATTAATAATGTACGATCCATTGATTTCTATCGTTTTTCAATAGTTCAGGCACTGTACTGTGAAGTTACGCCTTGGATCTCTAAGTCTGTTACGGCATATCAACTTGCCAGACAACTACAGATTTGCTTTGCAGTGCTTTCTTTTAAATTGGAATTAGGCGAATAATTAGTAAAACAGATAATTTTTTCAAAAGTAAATTGTTTTAAAAGAAAGTAAAGCACTAATTTTTATTTGATTGTTATACTTCATATTGGCTTACATTGGTTAAATGCAAATAAAATGCAATAGAAAACATAATTGGAGCCTGATGACCGAGTGACTAGTTCTCTGGCTCTTAGAGCCACAGGCCTCGGCTCTAGAGCCCGGCAGTGCCATGGATGTTTGTAGTAGTTTGGAATTCACCTTAAACCGTAGATCATGGTTTTATATGACTGCTAGGCGTAGGGTTGGCAATCTTACATGGTAAAACGAAGACATCTTATGTTTCTGAATCTGTCAGTAGGCAGACTGCCACCATGGGGCTCTTCTGCTATAGAAGAAAATATGATTTTTTAAATGCACAATCGTAAAAAAACTGACAAAATGTACTAAAAAAATATAATATCGCAAAATATTTTTGTTGCTACTTAGGTAAAATTTTTTTATTTTTTTTATAACATTAAAAAAAAAAAAACTTGTAAAGCTTTAAATAGGGATAAGACAAAAAGAAGCTTTCTTAATTATACAACTGCGACAAAGGTTGGGCAGTAAATTAAAAATGTAGCTATCCAAAGAAAAATTTTTTTAATATACTATGTCTATTTGCATAATGAGAAATCAAAAATAAAAGGAAAAACAAGCAGTCCAATTAAGAATGAAAAAAGCAAAAAACGATACAAAAAAAAAAAATAAATAAATAAATAAAAAAATCAAACGCTAAATACGATATTTATTTAACTCATAGTTAAATAAATATAGATGACCGATGATAGATAGACCGATGAGTTAAATAAAAATTTATTTAACTCATAGTTAAATAAATATCGTATTTGAATTGTTTTGATTTATTTGTCCCTTTTTTGTCCACTTTTTAATTAATTAATATAATCCACAATATATATTTATGTGCTTATTACACAATAGTATTTAGAATAATAAGAAATCTAGAATATTATTTTATCGGTACTAAACTTACAAGCACCAAAGAGAGGATAGAAAGAAAATGGGTTTTATTTTCTAAAAATGCCGATTTTTGAACTAAGCCACTAATGTCTCCAACAAACAGTTTTTTCCAATTTGAAATTTAAAGTAATTAAAATGGCAATTAAAACCGTTTAAAGACAGCGTATATGTATTTCCTGATAAAATATTTCCAAATGATCTAAATATAATTTTATCGATACCAAACCTACAAACACCAAAGTGTGGACAGAAAGAAAATAAAGCCATCTAAATTAGATTTAATGAAAGCTTTTGTCTAAAAATGACGATTTCTGAACTAAGCCACTAATGTCTCCAACAAACAGTTATTTCAGACTTGAAATTTGAAGTAACTAAATTGGCAGATAGGCATCGATAAAAATATAAAATAATCTAAAGAAATAATCTAAAGATAGCAAATCTGTATTCCCTATTAATATCTTCCAAATAATCTAGAATATTATTTTATCGATGCCAAACCTATAAGGACCAAAGAGTGGATTGAAAGATAAAAAAAAAATTTCTAAATTAGATTTTAGTGAATACTTTTATCTAAATATGACGATCTCTAAGCTAAGCCACTAATGTCTCCAACAAATAGTTTTTCCGACTTGAAATGTGAAGTATAGTAATTAAATTGGCAATTAAAGCATTTAAAAACAGCATATCTGTATTTTCTGTAAAATGTCTTCCAAATGACCGAAAGAAAGAACAAAAACAAATTATTAGTATACAGTTCAATAATAATTAAAAAAACACTTAAAACATTTTACTTGACCACAAACTTAATTTCTAATGCCCTTGTTTAGCTAGCCCGTAAGTCCAATAGTATAGTCCTGAAGTACAGAAAATTTCCAGTTCCAAATTTCTAACTTGGTAAAACAAAAAGAAATGTCTGAATATGTCCTTTATAAAAGGTATAAATATTTCTTTTTAATAAATTTTCAAAGATTTCCAAAGATGGAAAAAAGACAGAATGTTGTTAATAAACATTTTTTTTTTGTTTAATTACTTTTAATTTTTGAAAGACGTTGATTTGTTCTAATTACTTTGTGGAATGCAATTCCAGTTGTTTTGTTTTCCAATTCAGTCATATTAAAAGAAAACAGGACTAAAAGCCAAAATCCTATTTTAAGTAAACACATAAAAAAGGACAGAATGTTATCAGTAAGAATTTTTTTAATAATTATTTTTTACTATTTTGGGACTATTATTATTTGGGATTTATTCTAATTGCTTTGTGGAGTGCAACTTCAATTGTTTTCGTTGCAAGTTCAGTCATATTAAGAGAAAACAAGGCTAAAAGCCAAAATCATATTTTAAGTAAACACACACAAATAATAACAATAAAAACGTTGTTAGTAAACATTTTTTTCTTTGGTTTTTTCAAAAATTACTTTTACTTTTGTTTGGAATATTTTGATTTGTTCTAATTGCTTTGTGGAGTGCAATTCCAATTGTTTTCTTTTCCAAGTCCAGTCATATTAAAAGAAAACAAGACGACTAAAAGCCAAAACCATATTTTAAGTAAACACAAAACAATCTCTAATACCATTTTAACACTTTCCAAAAAATTCCGAAGGAAAAACTTCCCATTTCGAAAATTCCAAAAATCCCCAAAACCCATTCCTTCCGCAGAAAAAAAAAAAAAAAAGTAGAGAGGAGTTGAGAGGAAGAGGTGCATTTAATCAAAAGAAAACACGAGTGGAGAGAAGCACCCATCTGCGTTCTTTTTAGTCCATCGATTGAAAATCTCATTCATTATATAAACCCGAGGCTCTCTGCAAGCTGAGTTCCCAAATTTAAATCGGCTGCCCCTGGCTCGACACCTGCACTTCATTGATTATTCGAAGCCGCCCACCATTTTTCTTCACCCCCTCTGTTTGGCTGACGGATGCTGCAAGAGAATTTTTAGTCCACCCCCTTCCCATTCCCATCTCCCCCTTTTTTTTTTTTTCGAATTTTTTTTTTTTTTTTTTTTTTTTTTCGTTTGCAGCTTTTCCGTTTTTCAGTTGCAGGTTAAGGTGTTGTGTTATTACAGCGCCATCTGCGCAGTTGAAGGGAAATCTAGTTTTGATCGTTTGCGACTACTTATTTATAAAACAAAAACGATTTTTTTTTCTTTCTTTTTATTGCAGCTTAAATAATTTTCTAAATTGATTTTTTTTTATTTATTTTGGTTGACAGAAAATAAGAATTTATAGTTATATGTAAATAAATTTCCAGGAGTGTTATTTTATATTCATAATATTGGTTCCAAATTTCTGTATTAAAGTATTTGGGGTAAGAAACTTAATATTTTAATATTTATCTTTACAATTGAAGAAAATCTAGTTTTCATCGTTTGCGACTACTTATTTATAAAACAAAAAACAACAACAACAACAACAAAAAAAAAACGATAGTTTTTATTGCAGCTTAAATAATTTTCTAAATTGATGTTGTTTTTTTCTTTTGTTGACAGAAAATAAAAGTTTATAGTTATATATAAATAAATTTCCCAGAATGTTATTTTATATTCATGATATCGGTCGAATTTTTGTACTAAAATATTTCAGCTTAAATAATTTTCTAAATTGTTTTTTTTTTATTTTTTCGTTGATAGAAAATAAAAATTTATAGTTATATATAAATAAATTTCCCAGAATTTTATTTTACATTCATAAAATGGGTCGAATTTTCGTATTAAAGAATTTGGGGTAAGAAATTTAATATTTTAATTGAAGTTTTTAATATTTATCTTTGCAGTTGAAGGAAATCTAGTTTTGATCATTTGCGACTACTTATTTACAAAACAAAAAACTATATATTGTTTTTTCTTTCTTTTTATCGCAGCTTAAATAATTTTCTAAATTGAACTTTTTTTTTATTTTGGTTGACAGAAAATAAGAATTTATAGTTATATATAAATAAATATACCAGAGAGCTATTTGATATTCATAATATGGGTCGGATATTTGTATTAAAATATTTGGGATAAGAAATTTAATATTTTAATTGAAGTTTTTAATATTTATCTTTACAACATTTTATATACTATAAAGTTATACACAAAATCTATTTATTTATTATTTATTCGAATCAGTGCAGTCAGGTAGATAGATCTTGACTTTCTGAACTAGGATATTTTGCATCGAAACCCCACAAGAGAAGATGAACTGAAGGCTTTTGTATTTATCTAGATGTAGGTATAATAAATCCGAAGACCGGAAAGTCTTATACTATGTAGCTACTATCTTATACTGAAAGTCGGAAAGTGTAATACTAATTAATACTGATAATCTGTTTATATTCTACAAAATATGGCGTATCTGACGCAAATGAACTCAGCGGTAGTATACTTCCAGCAACCTATTAAATTGTTGCATTTTATAAGAATATAAATTTTTTTCATCAATAATAAATAAAATTTTGAATATTATTTTTATCTGTTACTTAATTTTGTTATTTAATGTGTATAAATATTCTACTAAAAAGTGGACTTTAAATATGACTGATAAAAAATATTTAAATATGTACTAAATAAGCAGTGAGAACAGCTTTTCAAGCGGAGTTAAATTAATATAGATTAATTTAGTGAGTATGCAAAATCAATAATGAATATATATTAGGCTTATTATATTGGGAGTCGAAAATTGATCCTTTTAACTCATTTTTGAGTAAAAGTTACTCAGTTAACTCATTTTTGAGTGAAATTTTGGCATGTTTTATAACGTTGAATTTTTAAGAAATTGGTTTCATTTTTCACAATTAAACTCATACATTCCTTAAAATAACATAAAATAGATAAACAAAAATAAAAATTAAAAAATTAACGAACTTAACCCTTTGTTTCCAACAAGATAACTTTTGAATGATAAAATGTATAACTTAAATTTTATATCAAATAGAAGTTCAAATAAATGTTTTTCTAGAAATTTCCCAAGTTATAAAATCTAATATTTAATAATTTTTAAAAATGAAAAAAAAAGGCATAAAAACTTAAATTCTTAATTTTTTAAAAATTTATCCTGCTATATATTAAAATATATTGATTTCATTAACAAAACTGAGACTAACAGTAAAACACGCAGTTTTTTTATAAATCTTACTATTATAATTTTTTTTAATAATCTTGCGGGAAAGTATGAAAATCATGTTGAAAGATTAAAAACCTTTGTTTGCTTTTGACATTTACATCTAACTACGAATTTAGTGACATAAATATGAAATAACAATAAGAAATTTTAGCAATGCAATACACGATATTACAATGAATTTTAAAGGTATTAATTTATGAAAACAATGCCAAAAAAAGTCTTGTTTTTGATAAACTCTGTTGATATCAAAGATATGAAGTTATGAGGGAAAGTTAATCATCTAGTCTGTGGTTTATATATATATATACATATATATATAAGTTATATATATTATATATACCTATATAACTTATCCTCTTTCCCGCAAAAGTGTTTACTTTAATTATTTCAAACAAAAATCCCTTGAAATACGTGTGTATTCGTGTATTTAGCAAATGCGGGTTGAAACCTGCGCACTGTGTTTTTAAATACGGGTACATGCTTATTTAATATATACACAGGGTACAGAGGTTTATTTTCTTGGTACTGGTACAGAGGTTGCATTTAATGTCAATCACATTAATAAGAGCGTTTTTATGTATCACGCCAAAGTGAGCCACGTAAGTCGGATCTTTATGGACTGATGGTATATAGACATCGTTGTTATTATTACTTTAATTGTAACAAACTATAGCACACAGAAATAAAAATTATTTTCATAGTTGAACAAGCCGTTTACTTATTATTTTAAATCTACTTTTATCCATTCATGATATGAAAAACAACACAACAAAGTAGTTCATCATAAGGAAAAAGAATTTTCCAAGTTTACTTGACAACCCATTACTGTCAAAAAGTTAGCATGCTTGTATCTGACAGTGTACTCAGATTTTACAGCAAATGAATTCAACTGAAAGGAACTATTTCAAGCAAATGTCATTTGTCTCTATAATAGTAGTTACATAGCAGATTCAGTTTTACTCAGGATGTACCACTAAGAGTTTGGTGCACTGCATTCTTGTTGGGTCACCACAATTTTACAGATACTTTTTATCCTATCCAAAATTCGCCGTCTTTCCTTCTTCCTGTCCAATGAAAATTCTTGCACTCTTACAAATTCCTCAAGCTCTCTGTAGCAAGTACAAGGGAGCTTTCAGTTTTCACAAATATTCGGATTTTGAACCAAGACTTTTCAGTTCCAAAATCCAGCCCAATCCACCAAATCTCTCTGGTTATTAATGGGAAAAGTAATTGTTACTCTATAGCAGGAGTCTCCAAACTTTCTAGCCTTAGGGCCATACTAGTTTGGTACTTGGTACTTACTGTACTTACTGTAAGTACTCCAGTAAGTACCAAGGGCCAAAAGCATTTTAATTTTTCTACCATTTTAAATCTCTTTTAATAATTGGTACAATTAGCTACAAACTATTGTCAATGAAAAATCCCAATTACATAAATATCATTAGTATGTTTTTACAAGTGGATACCCCGCGGTTTCATTCGCGTTAATTTAGCTTTTCCATTCCTGAAGGAATTTCAGGATAAAAATCATGTTTGATTCAGGATACATACATTCCAAACATCGATAATGCATACATATGCGATACTCTTTACCCCAACATAACTAGCGAGGGTAACCGCGGGATGTTCATTGGTTTATAATGTTAGTGGGATTCATTTCAATTATTTGTTGTTGTTATGCTTAAGTTAAATTTTCTGCTTATTATGCTTGTCATTAAGTTTTACCTAGCAAGTAAATAAAACCGAGTTATTATCATTCTGTGTTTTTTTATCCAACTTATTACAGCAACAATAAGCTTTTCACTGTCGCGGGCCGTAGTTTGGAGACCCCTGCTCTATAGCAATAGAAATTTCTTACGATTTAGTTTGTATTTGGTAGCGTCACAAGTTCGATATTATGGATTCATTTATTTAATCTGATTTAAATTTACCCATTGCTGACCCCACTCCTTCAATCCATCAGTGAACCTTTTGTGGTTGTATCACACATTGAGAAGCAATGATTTTTTAGGGTCAGTTACCATGACAACTATTACTTTAGCTTTGTTACTTCAGAGAATTGAAATACTATTGTTACAAACTTGCTTAAGTGACATAAAAAGGTTTGTGACTTAATTTAAAAAAACAAGTAATAGATAAAAAAAAAAATAATAAAGTCAATTCCTACATTTTTTTCACTATATTGCAGAAAGTCCTTTATAAATAATTTCCATTCATTTTTTTAAGTTTATCTGGCGCCATCTATTGGTAGATATATGCAACTTAAATCTAAAAAAAAAAAAAAAAAAAACTAAAATTAGTTAATTACATTTAATTACTGAATTAATATTTGAAAAAGCTGTATTAACATCAAGAGTCATCCACTACAAGTTCAAAATAAAATGTATTTGAACTTGAGTGGATGAATAAATTATATTTTATGAACGATTGAAAATTTCAACAAGATATATATAGGGAGAGTGTGAGCTATTAGTAGGAATTGAATAAAAAAACCTAATGTAGTAAGCATCTTCAAACTAAGACTCAAACAAGACAATAACTAATTGAAAAAAAAAGTATGTTTACTGTTCTCACACTTATTATTCACTGTTAACAAAAACCAGTAACAGGAAATTGTCCCACGTGACTCAACAAATTTGTTTATTTGGCCGAAAGAAGATACAAAAAAAATATAAAATAAAAAATCGTTTTGAGGAAGGGAAGGAAGAAAAAAAAAAAAAAAAAGAATACATTTTTGGAAGACAGCGAAAGAACAGCTGGTGCTGACAGATGAGAGAGTGCGGCTAACGGCACCTTGAAAAGTCGCTCACGTACGACACCGTTCAAAAATACATCTCTAATTCTTGAACAGTGATTTGAACAAAGAAAATAAAAGTGTGACAGTGAGAGAGAGGACAATGATAGTTCAAATCTAGTCGGATTTAAAGTGACTGCAAACTTATTTGAGTAGTACAAAAAATGGATTTATCTAGTTTTAGAATGCATGAAATTGATATTTTAAAGGTTAAGTTATCTTTTTTCATATTAAACAATTATTACCCACAAAATTTTGGGTATTGATTTGGGGAACAGGGTTTTTTATGTCCTGGATCATTTTAATTTTTTTAAACAATTTTTTAAGACCTTATTTATGCATAATATTTATTTCAATTTCTTTCACGAGTTAATAATTCTATTAATTAAATAATGTAAAAGTGTTTAAAAATATCATCTTTTGAAAGCAAAGACAATTTTATTTCAAAGTTAAAAATGAGATTTTTCAATAAAAGAAAATTGTTTATTAGTTTTATATTATAAGTTAGTATAATATAAAACTTATAAATTGCTTTATATTTATTATATTAAAATCATTTATTAATTTTATATTATATTAAACTTATAATATAAAAGTATATTTTTTATAAATTATTTATAATAGTTTAGTATTTATATAGTTTTTAATTTTTTTATACAGTTATTGTTATTTATTGTTTTTTATTTTCTATCATTTTTATTTTTTATTTAGTTTTATTTTTTATTACAGTTTTATATATTTTTATTTTTATAGTTTTATTTTATAATGGCTTTTTGTGTTTTGCTTTTACATTAAATTCTAAATTTTATGTATAACCTGCATAACGGCAATTTTTTTTTTAATTGAAATGTTTTTCATTGCAATTACAATTAATACAAGATAAATGTATTTCAGCGAGAAAGAAAGATCATTATTGTTATAAATATAGTAAGAGTAGTTTAGGTAGAAAAGTTTTTTCTTTATAAATTAATCTCAATTTATAAAGAAAAAACTTTTCTACCTAAACTGCTCCTAAATATACAAGGATATTTCTTTACTTGCATACAATTTTTGTTAATTTTTTTTTTCAAATATTATAATATTTCCAAAGAAAACGGATTTATGCAAAAGTCATTTTTTTTCCCAAATGATGCTGATGCTGAAAAAATTGTTTTGTTATATGTCGAAAGCATTCGTATCTCACTTATATATATATCCCGAACAGCTAACTTATGGGCGAAGAAGGGATAACTGTGCTTTATGGGAGGACTTTTAGGGGCCTCTACCCAAGTTTGGGTATCACATGAAAGAAAAACCAGAAAAATTCCACCATGCAACTTGAATTTCTGTGCACAATACTTATTCAGGCTGTCTAAACATTGCCATACAATGTTCACTTTGGAATTGGCACTTTAACTTTAAGCTGCTCATGTTTATAATGGACCATGACGTGAGTACAAATAAATACTCATACTAAAAATTTTCGTATTTTATATTATTTGATTAAAAAATAACATATCAAATAAAAGGTTTTCCTATCTTTTAATATATTTCTTTTATTCTATTTTCTTCGTATATAATAAATTTAAAATTTTGATTTTGAATAGTAATTATATTGAGCATTGAAATAATAATCATGATCACATTGAACTAAAAATAAGCAATCATAGTTAAAAATAATAATTTCCAATAAATTAAATTAGTATAACATTTGACAAAATTTGAGATCTTTGGAAAATTGCAAAAATTAGATTCAAATAAAATTAGATCCAACTTTTTTATATTGATAGCATAAAACATTAGAATTAATCAGGATATTTTGTATAGATAATCAGCCATCAATTAAGATTCAAATAAATATTAAAAAAAATCAAAGAGATTTATTATTTTGTGGAATTCATTAGATGAAAGTAGCATTATTATATTGCGGTAATAAATGGGAAAATTTTTTTTAAACAAACATCTAAAATCATAGGTTCAATTAAACTTTAAGATTTATCAAGTTCATTAATCTTCATCAATTTTGTTTTTAATGCTGAATTTCTTGTAATGAAATTATAGAATTTTTATTTACATATTGTAATTACAAATTCAGATTTCTATACATATAACAAAAGCATCTACAAAAAAAAGTCTTTGATTTTTTTTTTTCTTTAATCTTCGTAAACAATGTATCTATTTTCCTCGAACAACAAAAGGAAGACTTCCGCTCTTTTAACCTTGGCCACACGTTCGAAAGGAACAAACCCTAATTGATGCGACTCCTGCGTTCAAAGCGATTAACACCGATGTCGTATTTTTAGCGGGCTCTCCCATTCCACTTCCCATTGGAAACACTGAACAGATCCGCTGACGTCACACGCACAACGGGAGCCTTGTGTTTACACCCACCAGACGGCGCTCGCTGTCAAAAGTGACACAGTCCACAACAGCGCGCACGGATCGTCCATCTGTCAGCCAATGGGAGGGCTTGAGACAGAACAGCGCTTTTTAAGAGGCCCTGGTTGGCGGCTTGAAGATTGCCAGGTTTTCCTTTTAATTGCTGAGTTATAGAAGTGCTAAATATTTCTAATGCGCATTTAAAGTTGGCGTGTAACGTGAATTTATGAATAGTTTGTAACAGTAATTTGGCATCAGAAAACAGTGTTATTTAATTACAATGGGAATGCTCGGTGCAATTATAAGGATTTAGATTGTTTGCATTGTCAGAGTTGAATGTTGTATTTGACGTTAAATGGGAAATAGAACAGTAAACATCATAGTTTTATTAAGGCATCGTGACAGGGTTATTTTTTATATTAGCTAATTATTATCTAAACTAGGTATGAAATGAATGTGAATTGCTCGTACAGATGTAGTAAATTTCGAGCCAAATATTTAATTACTCTTTTACTTTACCTAAATTAGACATTTATTAGAAAATGAGGCATGTTTTGTTTCTTTAACTGTCTAATTTTTTAATCTAATTATAAGGAATCAATTATCTCTTCGTCTTTTGTAACAGAAAAATTCTAAAATAATTTTCCATAATTTCTGTCTATATATTAAACAATAAATTTATGAGGATAAAAAAAAAATTAAATCGATAGTTTAGTTTCGGAAAATTTAAGTTCGAATTATTTTCAGTTATTTTCTAATCAAATACTCTACAATTTAAAGTTTGGTATACTACAATAAATATATTTGCTATTTGGTTTTATGAGAAGGATTTCAGTGTGATTTCTAAGATGAACTATGAAAATATAAGATTCATTTCTTTCTTTTTGTGAAACCAAGAAAATAAAAGAGTTGTTGTTGCTGTTGTTGTAGTATCCCCCATGGAAGAGATGAGGGCTTCTGTTTTGATGGAGCACCCGTCTGTAGAAGTCTGACTTCTGCTCCATGTCGCTGAAGAAGGAGGGCAGTGCCTTCCGAGAGAACTTTTAGGAGGAACTACTCCACATTTGGCTATTATGGGAGAAAGCTGCCCTTCCCATTCCCTCCTTCCAAGAACCCATGGAAGGAGGGAATGGGTAGGGCAGCTTCTATTGTGATGGAGCACCCATAGGTAAAAATTTGACTTGGCCCCGTGACGCTGAAGAAGGAAGGCAGTGCCTTCCGGGAGGGGTTTTAGAGGAATTTCCCCGCATTTGCGTATCGTATGCGAGACTCCCACGAGGTAGTCCAACTAACGCGGCAAAGTTGCTGAACTTCACAAACGCCATCGAATCTCCTCGTTTTTTGAAAAAATGTTTAGAACAAAGTCGCCAGGGGATTGAGCCTCCAATCTAATGTTCACCAACAGCCCACGTTGCCACTGATCCACGAAAAATAAAAATAAAATAATAAGACGATTAAATGTAAAATATTTACTGAAACTGAAATCTAGATAATATCTCTGATTTAAAATTGTTGCTCTGAAAATATCCTGAAAAAAATTTGGTAAATAGCTTTATGGGTTTACAAACGACAGAAGCTTCGTTTGAAACCTGACTCCCGTATACATGTTGGTGAAAAACGCAATAAATCCGTAGACCAGAAAGCCCTTCCACTGAGCTCGAGAAGAAGGATAGAAGGTTAAGAACTTCTTGAGAGTATTTGTTCAACGCTGTACTGATAGTATAGTATGCATTCTTGTCCTTGGTGTGGTTTAATTTGATACATAAGTGTATTTTTAGTATCAAATAAAAATTTCCAAAATTTTCGACTTTTAAATGTTCTTAGCACTATGATGTATGATAATCTCTTTTTCTTTGTATCTTATTACTGTTAAGTGTTTTCTTTATCTTCATATATGATACGTTATTGTACTATTATGAGTGTCACGCATGCATATATGAAAGCCTTTACCCTATAGGTCATAAACTATTTTAATGTTTATTGTAAATTCCTTAAAAAATCTCCACTTTGGGATTTTCCACAGATTATATTCAACAATATAACCACTATCATTGTAGTAGTTAAAGGGTAATCGATAAATAACTAGATAAATAGTTTATATTGTTGTGGCTAAACCTCAGTGTCCGTCAGCGCGAACTGGACACCCCATGTAATCTACTCCCTCAGTCTGGATGGAGGGTAAGGAGGCAGCTCCTGTTGGAATGGTGCACCCGTAGGTAGAAGTCTGACTTGGCTCCGTGATGTTGAAGGAGGGCAGTGCCCACCAGGAGAACTTTTAAGAGCTACCCCGCATTTACGTATCGTATGGGAGAAAACTCATAAAACTCCTATCAGGTAGTCTGGTTAAACAAGGCAAGATGCTGAACATCCCAAACACCATCAAGTCTCCTCTTTTTTTTTTTTTTTTTTTTTTTTTTTTTTTTGGAACAGTGTCTACAACAGCCAACAGCGGATTGAACATCAGTCCCAATGCTCACCAGCGGAGCACGTTGTCACGAGTCGGGCTCAGTGATAATTTGCAGTGTTTTATTCATAATTTCGTTATTTATTACATCTACTTAATGCCTGGTAGATGTAATAAATAATGAAATTATGAATAAAACTATTTTGTAAATTTTTAGCACTATTACATTACATTTAAATTTATTTTATGAAAAAGCTAACTTTCGTTTATTGATTAAATATTAATATGTATCTAATCAATGAACAATAAATAAAATGTATAATTCCCAGCAAATTATTTATTTGAGATCCATTTTTTCCATTTTTTTTTAAAAAAATAAAAAAATAATTATATTTTATAATTATTTTTATTTTTAAATATTTTCACATTTTGATAGTTATAAAATATCAAATAGACTAAAAAAAAAATGATTAGTTTGCAAATTTTATCTCGCATTGTAAATTGCCAAACAATAAAAATAGCAGAAAAAAATGAAATAATTTTTCTCTCATGAACAAGACTGCTCTAGTCTCTTTCAAAAAATATTATTTGCAAGAGGAATATAATTACTTTTTCAAAAAAATATGTTTGAAGAAGTTTTTAATTTTACGAATAAATAACAAAACAGGAATTTTAAAAGATATAATTATAAATTTGTTCAAAAAAAAAAAAAAAAAAAAAAAAAAAAAAAAGATATTTAAATTTAAAATTCAACTTTTAAAAACTATTTGCTTGCAAATTTTTGGTTAAAAATTTTTTTTTTAAAGATTTTCTTATAATTATTTTTATTTTTAAATATTTCTACATTTTGAATGTTATAAAATATCAAACAGATAAAAAAAATGTATTAGTTTGCACATTTTATTTCGTGATTTAAATTGCTAAACAATAAAATGAACAAGAACATGAATCTCATGAACAAGATGATTAAATTTTTTTCAAAAAATATCATTAACGAATCATTAATGTTCTATAAATAAAAAGCAAAACAGGAATTTTGAAACATATAATTAAAAATTTGTTCAAAAAAAAAAATTAATTCTGATATTCAAATTCAAAAATAAACTTTTAAAAAACGGTTTTACTTGCAAATTTCGGCATGTTTAATTATTTTCGTCAAATAACTAAGAAAGAAGTAATGGATAATTTTCTAAGTGCTTGAATCCAAAAAAAAAGTCCATTTATCTCTTCAGTCAATGACGTAGCGTTCATTGCCATTTAATTTCAATGCTTTCTTCTTTCCCCAAAAAGGAAATTATTCTTCCAACGAACTTTTAGAACTTTAATGATTTCTTCGGTGCATCATCAAACTTGACAAATGCGAAAAGTCAGAGCAACAAACAATCCGAAAGTTAAAAAAAAAAATTTCTAAAACTCCGTTAAATAATGACATAAAAAAAAAACCCTCACTCGTTCGCTTCAACAGCTAATTGCAGGTGGCGATTGCCGAAAAAAAAAAATGGTGCAAAAATTTTTTACCAACCTTGTCATAACCAGATGTTCCAAAAACAATTTTTTTTTTTTAACAAAATGGCTAGCGGGTTTTTATTATTTTTAAAAAAAAAAATGGCGTTATTACATACTTTTCCCCCAATGTTAGTCCTCTTGGAAAAAAGGGTGAAAAAATATCTCATAAAAAGTAACCTTTTTATACTCTTGTAAACTCGTTATCAACTGCAAATTTCGGCTTCATTTAACTTTGCCGGTAAAGCATTAAAAGTAATGCTTAAATAATAAATAGACTTTGACATTGTGAGAGAAGTAGTTGGGGTGTTTAAATGTTCTCCTCCCCCCCTTTTAACTGACAACCGCAACTTTTCCCTTATCGGAACTCCAGATTTTCGCCAGGATATTAATTGATAGAAGGGTGGCAACACCAGATGCAGTTTATGGTCCAGGAGTAAATTGATTAGAAGTTTAGAGAGGAGGAAAAAAAGCAGTTTAGCAGACATTTTTTTTTCTATCCTCTTTTTAGTGTGTGAAAAATATGCTATTTTTTTTCCTATACGATTAAAAAACTATCTACTTCAGTAACGATAGGGATTTTGTGACGTAAACATGTAACAAACTACTTTTTGGGAATTTTATAATAGGGACTGTTTAAGTTTTCAGATAAAGCACTTTTTGAATTTTGAGTTAATATAAGATAACATAAAATTTAACAAAATAAAATTATAAATATAAAAATATAAAAAAACATAAAAATAGTTGATAAATATAAAAACATAAAAATATTTCATAAATATAAAAAACATAAAAAATATTACATAAATGTAAGAAACATAAAAATATTTGATCAATATAAGAAACAACAATATTTGATGAATACAAAAAACATAAAAATATTTGATCAATATAAAAAAAACATAAGAATATTTAATAAATATGCAAAACATGAAAATATCTAATACAAATTAAAAGAACTAAATAATTAATTATTAATTATTTAAGATAATAAAAAATATTTAATAAATATCAAAACAAAAAAATTTGATCAATATAAAAAACCTAAATACAAAATAAGAATTTTTAATAAATATGAAAAACATAATATTTCATAAATATAAAAAGATAATTTTACTTTGTTGCTCTTATAATGAATGAATTGAACAATGATTTAGGTACACTAAGAATTGCGATTTAATCCTTGTTGATAAACGATATGATAAATTGTAAAATTCATAAGATACAACTATTTCAAGATTTTTTTACGCATTTGTAAACTAGATTTGCACATTAAATGCTGAAAACAATGACAGAATTTTGGCAATGATATGTATGTTAGTAGAAATTTTCTTTGATTCTTTTTCTTACTTATAAAAATTCGCTTATGTTTATTTTTGAGATAATGCTTAATTTTTCAGATAAAAAATTTTCTGAATTTTATTTGTGTTAATACATCATAATATAAAAATATTTGATAAATGAAAAGTAAATTTTACTTTGCTGCTCTTATAATGAATTGAACAATGATTTAAGTACTTTCAGAATTGCGATTGAATGTTTCTTGATAAGCGGCATGATAAACTGCAAAATTCATACGATACAAATATTTCAAGATTTTTTTTTTATGGTATTTATAAACAAAATTTTCACATTAAATGTTGAAAACAATTGGAGAAATTTATATCAAAGAATTTTGAGCAATGTATGTTAGTAAAAGTTTTCTTTGTTTGTTTTTTTACTTATAAAGTTTTGATTATGTTTACGCATCTTAAAATATATAAATTTGTAATGTCAAGTTTCCCTCCAATTCTATTACATTTTTAATTAAATAAATTTATAAATTTAATCAACTAATTTTACAAATTTAATCAAATAAAATATATAATTATTGATATCCAATTTGGGTTTTAAAGAAAAAAAATTTTATTCGCTCCACAGTTCTGAATATATTTTTAATTATTTATTGTTTAATGTAATTTAAATGTTGTTGAATTTTTTTCATCTTTTGAATTAAATAAAATCATTTTGTGTTTGATTGTCATTTATTTTGTTACTTTTTTTCCATATTGAATTAAATAAATTTATTTTGTGTTTGTTATTTATGTTGTTAATTTTTTTCCATATTGAATTAAATTTAAAAAAAAAAAAAATGTCTCCCATTGTTTTCAGCATTTAAAGTGCAAATCTTTATTATAAATGCCATAAAAAATCTTGATATATTATGAATTTTATAGTTTATCATACCGTTTATCAACAAGCATTAAATCGCCATTCTAAGTGCACTTAAATCATTGTTCAATTCATCATAACAGCAACAAAGTAAAATTAATTTTTCAATAATAAATTTTATACTTTATTTTTTGTGTAACGAAATTTCAGATAAATAATAGATTTAATTTTTGATCAAAAGAACTAAATAATTAATAAATTAATTATTATTATCAAAAATTAAATCTATTATTTTTATTTATGTGGAGATATGGAATAATTGAATTCTATGATTCGTTGATATTCTTCGTTGAAAATCTTTGTTAACAAAATGTATCAAATTAAATGCATCGTTATTATGAAGGGCAGGCAAAATAGATTAGAGTCTATTTTGATCTTTTACAGTCCATCTGTTTGCTTATATAATAAAATATTGACAATATTAATACAAACAGCACCAAAAAAAGATGTCCATTTAATGAAAGAATGAATTTATTAAAATGATTTTGGGAAGCGATGAATATAAAGCAATTGAGAAAATATTTCTGTTTAAATTTTGTTTGAAAACAATTTTTACTTTAATTTTAAACTTTTAATTAAAATTATTCTTAATTATATTATTTATTTATTTATTTTCATTTTATTATGTATAATATTTAGTACATTTAGAGGGAATGTATTTTTAATTATAAATATTATTATTTGTTTTCGTATATTTCGTACAAAAAAGAATTTTAAAACTTCAAAAATTTGCTGCCTAAATATTGTATAAAGAAACACACCCAAACGCAAAAGTAATAAGTACAAGTAATATTAACAACAAAAATAAGAATTAAAAATAATATTTACGATAATAATTAGAATTAAAAGCAATATTTACAATAACAATTAGAATTAAAAGTAATATTTGCAACAATAATTAGAATTTTAAGTAATATTTGTAACAATAATTAGAATTAAAAGTAATATTTACAGCTATAATTAGAATTGAAAGTAATAATTAGAATTAAAAGTAACAATTAGAATTAAAAGTAATATTTACAACAATAATTAGAATTTTAAGTAATATTTGTAACAATAATTAGAATTAAAAGTAATATTTACAACTATAATTAGAATTGAAAGTAATAATTAGAATTGAAAGTAATATTTACAATAATAATTGGAATTAAAAGTAATATTTGCAACAATAATTAGAATTTTAAGTAATATTTGTAACAATAATTAGAATTAAAAGTAATATTTACAGCTATAATTAGAATTGAAAGTAATATTTACAATAATAATTGGAATTAAAAGTAATATTTGTAACAATAATTAGAATTTTAAGTAATATTTGTAACAATAATTAGAATTAAAAGTAAAATATTTACAATAATAATTGGAATTAAAAGTAATATTTGCAACAATAATTAGAATTTTAAGTAATATTTGTAACAATAATTAGAATTAAAAGTAATATTTACAGCTATAATTAGAATTAAAAGTAATAATTAGAATTGAAAGTAATATTTACAATAACAATTTGAATTAAAAGTAATATTTGCAACAATAATTAGAATTTTAAGTAATATTTGTAACAATAATTAGAATTAAAAGTAATATTTACAGCTATAATTAGAATTAAAAGTAACAATTAGAATTAAAAGTAATATTTACAATAATAATTGGAATTAAAAATAATATTTGCAAATTAAGAATAGAATTAAAGGTAGAATAGAATAGTAAAAATAAGAAGTAGAACTCGAAGTAAAATTAATAGTAAGAAGTAGAATTAATAATAAAAATTAGAATTAAAAGTAATAGTTACATCGATATACGGCATTTTTTATTTTCAATAAGGTATATTTCAAACAATATCATATTCCTCTATCGTTTGGAATATCAATCCACTAAAATTGTCTGCACTTTTAACTTGATTAAAAGCACCACAATCTGGAAAAAAAAGTATTTCTTATGCAAGAATTTTATTAAACATTAATTCTCCTTTTAATTCATACTAACAGCTATACCTAATGAAAATTAAGTCCCAATAAAAATTGTCTGTTTCCCCCAGATTTGACCATTGAGCGTGTTAAAGCGAGAGTATCCCCATACATGATCAAGATGACAGGCGCGTGAATCAGTGGACCACCATATGCAGGGCAGGAAGGCTGTGTGGAGGCGGACGCATGTGGCCGCCATGTGCACTGCAGGGCCCACATGCCATTCTCAGGGTCGCAGTCATTTGCACCACCCGCACAATTAGTTCCTCCTCTTCGCAGTTGAGAATCGCATCACAGGGAAGGGATAACGGTTCTTTCCCTCAAACCTTTTCTTCTTCTTCTTTTTTTAATGTGTGTATCGTGTTTCGGAAATATATGTTCTGTTTTAAATTTTGATGATTAAATTTCAGAAATTGAAACAAAGAATTTACATTTATAGTTGTTGGTTCTTAGACATTTCTTCTATGACCCAATTCCCCTCTACTAAACCTGTGAGGATGGAACATATTGTAAAAGAGACTCCGTCTGTTTCTTAATAATTCGTACGAAGTAAAATAGAATCGTTCTCTCTTTATATATGTATATATATATATATATATATGTTATCATGTTTCATAATTATTTTCATGAAAAAAACAAAAAGTAAAATATTGAAATGTATGAATTATACATACACACACACGCTCATATACATAGAGCATTTTGTGCGGAAACAAAATACAGAAGGTTAAGGAACGAAATGAAATGCTACAAAATTGGATTCAATGTACAATCAAATAATTTAACAAGTTCTGCAAAAATGAAAGGAATATATAAAAAGCAAAACAGAAATGAAACAGAAAAAAAATCAATTATCACATACAATTCCCTTTAAGTTATTTTTTTGAATAAATAAACTGATACAGAAATTCAAATGTATTTAGTTAATCCGTATGTATACTCAGAATTAGCTATAGCGAAGCATTGTTGGTTTCGTTAGTACTATTTATTTACGTATATATACAGGCGCGCACCCAGAAATGTTTTATCTTAAGTTTAGGGGAAGTACACTAAAATAAAGCACAACCATTTAATGAAACTTAATAGGTCATACTGAACTATAAGTAATAGAAAAGTATTAAAAAATCAAATTATCAGTATTAAGTCAAAATTCCCTGTATTAATCTTTTATTAATAGTTTTTTTTTTTTTTTTTTTTTTTTTTTTTTTTTACATTGCACTCATTTGGTTCAAATACATAAAGAAAAACTAAGTAATATTGCCAAAAAAAAAAAAAAAAAAAAAAAAAAAGTATTTAAAAAAATCAACAAAATATTAAATGAAATTCCGTCTTCTTTTCTCATTTGCCTGTTCATCGTCTATATAGTTTATGTCAACTTCAATATTTTAATGAATATTTAATAAAATAAAGCCATAGAAAACGTCTGCTTAATCAAAAAATTCAGGCACAACGATAAAATCGAGACTGATAAAAGGACAAATGATTCATTGATATATTAAATATTTAATAAAAGACAAACAGGCCTAAGTGGTAACTAGCCATAAGTTTAAACACGTGCATACATTTAACTTATCTTTTGTTTGGGGGAAGGGTGTTGCTTAAGCCCACCCACCACACCCAGTTGTACACATACATACATATATATATATATATATCCTTTAAAAATTATTTTCGGCTAAAAGGATTCCAGTCGTCATTCTGCTTCGAATTGGCGAATGTGGAAATATGAATATCTCGCCAATTGTCCTGATTTATATGTTGATAGGGTTGCCATTCCTACCTCTTGTTAGAATTTCAGCCAATATTTATATTTGATTACAAGTTGTGTGCCTTCAACAAAAAAAAAAAAAAAAAAAAAAAAAAAAGTGAAAGTAAATATTTTCAGCAAATCACCTAGAGGATGTGACAGATGTCATTTTTTAATTAAACATTTGTGTTGAATTTAAAAAAAAAAAGCGAAATAACAGGAAAGTTCCAGAAACAACGTAAATGAGTAAGAAGTACTCTTTTTTTGATGTGTGGCTAAAATAATTCAAGGAGCTATCAAATGACGGATTTCATCTATCAAATGATAGATAAATTGCATTTTCATCTGCAAGGGAAGTAGGAATGGCAATCTGATCCAGACTTCTGACATTCTTTGCCAAAGGATTTGCAGTTTCATTAAATTCCAAATCCACATGAGCAGGGATTCATTGCAAAATACACATTAATTGCCATTTTTTTCTGAATAAAAATTACCTAAGTAAAACAGATTATGAAATACACTAAATACTTGAAACGATCATTATTTAAAGCATAGTGATTACGAACATTTTATCGAGTCATCTTCACTTTCTAAAGCTAGATTCCTTTTTAGATTTATATTTTAAATTAATAGGAAGCTAAATGGATAGAATAAAATTAATTTCTATTTTTTTATTAAAATTAAATATTAGCAAGATTTCTTTCGAAAATAATTCATAAAGAAATAAGAAGAATGATTAGTATTGTAAATTGCCGACAATTCCAAATGAATACCGGACAAGTAGTATTAATGTAAAAGATTCATAAATGATTAAGAAAAGAAATAAGAAAAAAATATTGAAAAAAAATATCGAGGGAGGAAATCATATTTATGTTTATTTATACACATATACCCTTAATTAAAGCAAAACTTTATTAAAAAAAAAAAAACAAAACAAAGTTGTTAACAAAATCTTATTAAGTAATATAAATAAATTACCAAAATCAGAAATTTTTTACAGTAATAGATGAAAAGGCATCCAGAATACAAACAAATAAAAAAGAATAAAAAATACGACTACAAGTTATATTTATCAATTAAACGATTTGAATGATATTCGAATCATTCTATGATACGAAAATTTGTTATGATCGTTCTATGATACGATTTATTCGAATGATATTATTTTCGAAATTGAAATATACAATTTGCGAGAATTCTTTTACAGTGCTTACATATGAAAAAGTTTATGCTGAAGGAAAAGATATGACGTAAAGGACATCAGATCGTGAGTTTCACTCATTCAAGTTAGTTTCCATATCGAATTGTTCGTATCATAGCACTAATGAACTATCGTATCATAATTCCCATCATAGAACGATTCGAATATCATTCGAATCGTTTAATTGACGAATACAACGTATAGTCGTAATTTTTATTCTTGTAAAAAAATGCACTGAATTTATTACTTGATATTTTATATTGAAATATTATTATTTACTATTTTATATAGAAATATTATTAAAATGAACCAAAATAATTCTCTGTATGGATTTAAGACTATTATTTTCATTTAAACTCAAATGTACAGTTCAATAACAAAATTAAATGTACAGTAAATACTATACAACAATATTTCAGGCATTTTTATATATATAATAAAGGAATATCGATCATATTATGACCAATATAAAATAATAATTTTTTTAATAAATAATGTAAAAAATAATTATAAAAATAATAATAAAGTAATTACAAATTAAATCATTTTAAACCGTAGTTGAATTATGCAATGTTGGTTGTGTTTGAAAAAAACCCCATTTTTTTATGAGAAAGTACTTTATACCAATTAAAGTATTACAAACGTGATAAAATATGTCACTACAAAAACTCTTGTATAATTTTCCCAAAATTAAATTCCCATAAAAAGTTTAAAAAACTTTTTCAAAATTCCCTGCATATATATTAGAACAATTAAACAAAAATAAATAAATAAAAACGCGTGAGAATTTTTATTCCGCCATGACCTCCTACATGCTACTTTCTCCACACAGCAATTCTCTAAAAGAGAAACCAAATGCAGTAGTAAACATATCTGCGTGCTATTCTTCTTTTTTTTACGCTGCCAGTCTGCCCAACTAAATCTTATCTCATCGACCGAAAGAAAGCGAGTGATAAAAACCCTGAGAAAGCATCTGTTTACCTCTGAGAGCAAGCACACTTGCTTTTGCCTCAGCTGTTCTGTCTGTCTCAAACTGCAACCGCGTTCTCACGCGTTCCTCAGAAATTATTTAAATGAGGCTAGCTGTTTGTTTGGCTTTTTTTTTTTTTTTTGCAGGAATTATCTTTCTGAAAGATTACGGCGGATGAAAAAATGTGGTGGTAGAAATAAGGATTTGCTGTTATTTTTAGTTGTTCGGATGGATTTGAGATTGGAGAAGTGAATGTATTTGTAAATTTTAAGGTCGTTTTGTGTGCTTTTCTGTATGATATGAAATATAGTAGTGAGCGTTATAATTTTTTTAATAAATAAAAAGGGTGTCAGTCTTTAAAGGGGAAGGTATTAAATAGCCATAAAATAATATATAATTTCGACTGATTAAAATTAATTATAAGTATCTTTTCTTAAATATATGCTGGGTTTTGCTTATTATCTATATCAGAAAAACCCAACATATAAAATAACATAAAAAACCCAATATATAAAAAATGCTATGTATTTAAAAGCTAATATATATATATATGTTTATTAGTTTTTATATACATTGAATGTTTAAAAATTCTTTATTTTTGCTGAATTTCTGGACTAATTTCACAACTTTTTTTTGTAATATATGTATAAATTTTAACCGAATGCATTTCTAACCGTTAATCTTTTGATATTTGTGTTTGCTTGTGTTTTTTAGAAGGGACAACGTGAGGCCCTTTAGGGTTTACGTTGTGCGAAGGTTATTATGATTTTGATTTCAATGTGACTGTGTTTCTACTATGCACGTAGAATTTTACGTATAATGTTTACTGTTATGCAAATTGATCGTGTTTCTAATTCATTGGTTCTCAAAGGGTGTGTCCTACAAGATATCCAGGTGCGCCCTGTGTTAGTCCATATATAAAAATAAATATAGTTAGTATTTTCTCATTCAAATACAGCTTTTATTATAAGCAACTAACCTTTCTGATTACTTTTTTTCTTCTATTATCCACACAAGAAAGTGCTAAACAGCGATTATGCCCCAAAGAATGATTCTGAGAAATTAGAAAGGGTTGGCAGACTTTAATGGCTGGCTACAAGAAGTGTTAGCGTGTATGTGATTTTCAATTTATATAAATTTCCATTGTATCCTTTGAGACTTCGACGTCTGTAAGTTAATACTCTGTTGAGTTTATCATTTGATATTAACAGAAGAAGAACTAGTAGTTATATCCGCTGATCGTGGAATGAGGATTAAACATAAGAAATTGTCTGTCGTAACCTTTTGAATTGGTATGAAAGAAGAAAGATATCTATAAAAGCTTTTAAAATTTCACGACTATTTTCAACGTCATATTTATGTGGATTAGGAGTTTAACTCTCACCGCAATTGTGTAACAATAGAGGGAATTTTTAAGGTATTGACGAGAAAATGAGAGTTAGCTTTTCATACATGCCTAAACATAGAAGAAATCGCTGAGATACTTGAGGCTCATATTTATCATGAACGCAAAAATAAATAAACGTGGAGTGCATTTCATTTTATTTTATTTATTGCATTATTTTTTTCTGTACTATTTGCCTTAAATATTATAACATATTTCTCAGAAATTTCTATATGATGCACTTACAATTATTTGTAGGATTTTTAATGCGTCATGACTTCAAACAGTTTGAGAACGAGTGTTCTAATTCATTCTTTTTTTTTAAATATATTAATATGTTATTTCCTTTTTTAAAAATAAATATTTCCTCCTCTTCCTCTTAAGAGGTCTGAATGTGAGGCATTTTATAGACTTTTAATTCCGAATACTGTGATGGTTTTGTCATATAACTTGTGTGTAATGAATACAGTTGTGCAAATTAGTCTTGTTTCTGGTTCATTCCTTATCAATTCTCCTTTGGTTTTTATGCTGTCGTATGGTCTTCCTTCTCTCTTTCTTTCTATATATATATTCTTTTTCTTCTTCACGTAACAGCCCCATGGTGGGACAAGAAGTCTGCCTACTAGCAGATTTCGGGGATAAGAGATCTTTTTTTTTACAGAGTACGGTTGTTAGCTCTACGCCCAACGCTCTAAACTCATATTAGACCGGGACCTACGTATGCTACTCACCTGAGTAAAGTGATATTTTAGACCATAAAGGATTCGATGATAGGGTTTTCTCTTCCAAACTAGGATATAGGAAAACCCCTTACCCCCATAGAAACGTTGAATCTGCTATATACCTGCCGTTTTAATGAATTAAGGGGAAGAGTATGTTTTCTAGTGGTGGATAATTAAGTCGAAGTGGCCACCATCAAAAAATAATTATTTATAAAAACAATTTTCTATACTGAAATGAAACCATAACTAAGGAACTAGCATTGAATTTATTATTTTTAAAATAGTTCAATATTTAAATGTCGTGAGTTTTAGGTTATAGGTGTCCTTTTTTTAAAATTTGTTAATAAAACCTGATGAATTATTTGAAAGGTATAAAAGTTTTTTTTCTTAAGCTATTTACAATAAGAACCAAATAAAAAAAAAACCTCGCTTATAATAAACGCGTTGCTATGAAAATATTTGAAATACTTTTATACTTCAAATCGCGAAATGCAATTTTCTATTAATATTTCTTATCCAACATAAAACGTTTTTGAGTTATTATATGTAAAAATAACAATTATCATTTTATACATGCACAAACAAACGGCAAACACTCGATATAGTTAGTCGATTCACAAAAATCCAACATTTTACTTAAAGTATTCGATTTAATTTTCAATAAACTTTTTCCGCATTGTTTTCAATACTGAATACCGCAAATAAAATACAAGGCATTTGAAAGTACAATTTTCCCCGAAAGTAGAAAACATCAAACAAGCCATTCTATTCGAAAACCATTTCATTAAGTGAGAAAGGACCCTCTATAAAGTTTCGACTTCAGATTTTTTGCACCTTCTGCCTTTCAATACAAACTATCAAACGACTTAAACAAAGCTAAAGCGCGTATCGAACATAGCTGGACCTATTGCCATTCCGTGAAGCTTTATTTAATGCAATACTATCAAACTTTGTGGTGAATAGGGTCTTTACAGGAATATTCCCCCCTTTTACTCAGAAATGGCGGATGTTTCATTTAGTTAGTTTAGTTAGGGTAACGCAAGAGTAAATAAACTTGGCGTGCGTTTTATTTTATTTTATTTTTCGCATGATCTTTTTCTGTAATATTTGACTAAACTGTTATAACATATTTCTCAGAAATTTGTATATTTGTATTTGTACTTACCATTATTTGTAGGATTTTAAATTCGTCCCGACTTCAAAAAGTTTGAGAATCACTGATGTAATTTATTCCTTGTACGTTCTTCTTTTGATTACAATAATATGTTGCTTCCTCTTTAAAAAATATATATTTCTTCCTTTTCTTCTTCTTCAGTAACTAATGAATTAGTACTGAATTAATTTCGATAGTAAATTCGATTAGTAAATAACAATTTAGATAGCAAATAATAAATAAATAAATAAATAATTTCGATAGTAAATAACAATTACTATTTTATACATGCACAAACAAATGGAAATAACACTCAAAATAGGCAGTCGATTCACAAAAATCCAACATTTTACTTAAAGTATTCGATTTAATTTTCAATAAACTTTTTCCGCATTGTTTTCAATACTGAATACCGCAAATAAAATACAAGGCATTTGAAAGTACAATTTTCCCCGAAAGTAGAAAACATCAAACAAGCCATTCTATTCGAAAACCATTTCATTAAGTGAGAAAGGACCCTCTATAAAGTTTCGACTTCAGATTTTTTGCACCTTCTGCCTTTCAATACAAACTATCAAACGACTTAAACAAAGCTAAAGCGCGTATCGAACATAGCTGGACCTATTGCCATTCCGTGAAGCTTTATTTAATGCAATACTATCAAACTTTGTGGTGAATAGGGTCTTTACAGGAATATTCCCCCCTTTTACTCAGAAATGGCGGATGTTTCATTTAGTTAGTTTAGTTGGGGTAACGCAAGAGTAAATAAACTTGGCGTGCGTTTTATTTTATTTTATTTTTCGCATGATCTTTTTCTGTAATATTTGACTAAACTGTTATAACATATTTCTCAGAAATTTGTATATTTGTATTTGTACTTACCATTATTTGTAGGATTTTAAATTCGTCCCGACTTCAAAAGTTTGAGAATCACTGATGTAATTTATTCCTTGTACGTTCTTCTTTTGATTACAATAATATGTTGTTTCCTCTTTAAAAAATATATATTTCTTCCTTTTCTTCTTCTTCAGTAACTAATGAATTAGTACTGAATTAATTTCGATAGTAAATTCGATTAGTAAATAACAATTTAGATAGCAAATAATAAATAAATAAATAAATAATTTCGATAGTAAATAACAATTACTATTTTATACATGCACAAACAAATGGAAATAACACTCAAAATAGGCAGTCGATTCACAAAAATCCAACATTTTACTTAAAGTATTTGATTTAATTTTCAATAAACTTTTTGCAGCATTGTTTACAATACCAAATATCACAAATAAAATACAACGCATTTGGAAGTACAATTTTCCGAAAGTATGTAACATCAAACAAACCTATTCTATTCGAAAACCATTTCATTAAGTGAGAAAAGAACCCGCTATAAACTTTCGACTTCTGTTTTTTGCACCTTCTGCCTTTCAATATAAACTACCAAACGACTTAAAGCGCATATCGGAACATGGCTGGACCTATTGCCATTCCGTGAAGCTTTATTTAATGCAATACTATCAAACTTTGGGGTGAATAGGGTCTTTACAGGAATCTTCCCCCCTTTTACTCAGAAATGGCGGATGTTTCATTCGGGGGAGGGGGTCGGGGGATGAGGAAGCTTTAGGTATAGAATGCACGTACACGTGGTTTGTGTCGCAGCTGCACACTCCATCTGTGATGCGTTGCCATGGAGACTGAACACAGATGGGGTGTAACAACCGTTACATAACTGTTCTCCTTCTATGTATAGAATTTCGTACTATTCGAGAAAAGGAACGTGTTCAGGCTGGTTTGCATTGCTTTTGAATATAACATGTTCTTTTCTTATAAGAAATGAGTCTGGTGCTATATATTTTTTTTTCAATTTGTGAATAAAGAAAGGAGCTTTACATTCAATAATGATTACTGATTTACAATATGCTGCATTTCCATGCAATAAGATATAATTTTCCTTATAAATAAAATATTTTATACTTGTGAATTATTAATTTTGCTAACAGATTTCATATTTAATGGTAATTAACTAACAAATTACATTTTTAAGAGATACATCAATCAATATTCGTTTTTTTTTTTCGGTTTTATACAAAAGTATTTATTAAAAAGCCATATATGATTTATCATCAGATGTTTATATGAATATGCAATGGTATTTGCCTAATTAGAATAGTATAAGACTATATTTAAATAACAAATACATGTTTTTAATATTTTATAACATGAACCTGAATGAACATGTTGAACTTGAGCTAAGAGCATTAGCTTTGAAACAAAACAGGCAATTTCGAAATGAAAGATCCCAAGCCTTTATTGCGGATGAACGTAATAAATCTGTCCGCCAGAAAGTGCTTCCACTAAGCTCAAAAAGTAAATTAGGAGAGTTTCAAACCTCACCAGATGTGATCCTTGGGAGTTTTCCTTCCAAATTATAATGACACAATGAAAGTGTAAATTTGTCCATTTATTATGGCCATAGAAAATTATCTGAAATTTGGTATCTTGAATTTAAATGTAAAAACATATCTAGTATATTAGAAAACAACATATTGAGGATATTTTTTCAATGCCAGTACATATTGCATCCTAAATTTTTTATATGAATTAACCTTTTTACATAGTTGAAAAGGGTTAGAATTTAACCAATTTATTAGACTAACCCAATACAATACTTTATTTGATTATTGATCCTTGATTATATTATCGAAAAAATTTATTTTATTCATTAAATGATCCTGTTTTTCAACACCGAGCAATAATTTAATAAGATGTTTCGATTTATTGAAATTATATTAAAGTATATGAGATTCTCAATTCTTGAAAGATAAAATATTTGCATTCAAATTTCAGTATTGGACTTAACCCTTCAAAATATTTTTAAAAAAAAGAATATATTTAACAATAAATGTTTCTTCTTGACTGAACTTCGGTTATCCTTTTTAATAAATGAATACTTATTTTGTTTTAATTATTTTGCCTTTTTATAATTTTCTCGTTTATTTCTTAAATGAAAATTATGCTCACTTACCAAAGTTAAAATTACTGAAACTATGTATTAAACATGATAGTTTAACTTCTTATTTAATCTTAATTGCAATGTTATTATTTTTATCTGAAAAAGTTAACTCTTCTAGTGGTGAATAACTGATATTAATTTTTATTATTAATTTTAATTGCTAAGAAATGTACTTGAAATACTCAGTAATAAAAAAAAATAATAATAATTAAATCTAATACATTAATATATGTAAAACAACCTCATTGTGCTTTATATTTTATTATTGTTTAAAATTATCCTTTTATATATATTTGTATAAAATTCATATTTTAAATTCAATTAAAGTTTCGTTAAGTATTATTAATAAAATTCCCAAAATTTTGAAATTTAATATTATTTGAACTCATAATAACCAAAAATCAAATTTTGTGGTGTTAAAATATTTCGAAGATGTGTTTACTTATTATAAATTGCCATTTGATTTCTTTTATTAAATAATTATAAATTAATATACAAAAAGGGAATTAATATTAAAATTTTTCGCCTAGAAATTAAAAAAAAACTATTCATAAGTCAATACATTTTTTTATTATACTTTAAAATATTACTTTAATCTAAACACCTACCAAATTTTTTCTAAAGTCGTTTTTCAAAATTAATTTCAAAAATCATTATTTAAAATTTATTATAAAATTCATTTAACAATTTATAATTTAAAACTTATTTCAATTATTAGTTAAAATTTAATTCAAAGTTTATTATTTAAAATTTATTTCTAGTATTATTATTTAGAATTCATTTAATGTTGCATAAACTTATTTCAAGTTATTTAATGTTGCATAAATTTATTTCAATTTGTTTTTCAATTTATTTAATATTACACTTATTTACTTCAATTTATTTAATATTGCATTTATTTATTTCAATTTATTTAATGTTGCATAAATTTATTTCACTTTATTTAATATTGCATTAATTTATTTAATTTATTTTTTTAAATTTATTTAAGATTGCATTTATTTATTTCAATTTATTTTTTTAATTTATTTAATGTTGCATAAATTTATTTTTTCAATATATTTAATGTTGCATAAATTTATTTTTTCAATATATTTAATGTTGCATAAATTTATTTTTTCAATATATTTAATGTTACATAAATTTATTTCAATTTATTTAATAAAGCATAAAGTAATTTCAATGTTGCATACGTTTTATAATAATACAATAAATTTATTATCAGCACATTGTAAATTATAATTAAATTTAAATCTGACTTAAAATTCTATCAAACTGTGCTCAACCACATATTTCAGAGTTTAATACGTTTTCACAAATATTCCGCGACATTTTAAACAACCTAACTGCATTCCTAATCGATACTCTCCGTATACCTCCCTCCCACCCCCTTAACGATTTTTCAGCCTTCCAATATCACCTGTCGTTCCAATCGAATACAGCTGGACTTTTTTCTGTCCCTTAGCAGAGAGTGAATGAAAATAACGATACCAGAATCTTTTTTTTATTCGAACCGGAGGGGAACCACCCCACTCCGCAACGTAGACAGATGAAAGTATACCCAGACATATGTTTCCATTTCCTATCATTTTTTTCAGCTGTCCGAGTTGCATTGTTGTCAGTATAAGTGCCCTATTTTGGTGAATAGAGGTAAAAATTACGTTTGACTTTCGCTCCTTGAGGATTATTTTAAAGAAATGTTAGCCTTTTCTTTAGCTTCGATTCTTATACATTTTTTTTTATATATAATGTAACAAATCCCGCACGTGTTGAGTGCATAAAAAATCTAGAGCAGTACAATAAAATACAATACAGCAAACATTGTATCGTGCGTATAATAAAATTGTGCTAAAAATTGTTATTAGCAGTGATTATTTATGCAGCTAACACAAAAATTGAACTTCATTTAAAATGTTTTGAAACAATAATTATGTCTCTGATGACGTTAAAAAAGCCACTATTTTTGTGATAAGAATTAACTTTTAAAAAATTTCATAGCTGTTTTTATTAATCATAAAATTACAACTATTATTTTGGAGAGCCGTTATTTTCATGACCTTGATCAGTTTTTTGCTTCCTTGATCACTTTCAACGTTTCTTATTTATTGATTGATTTTTTTACGAGCTATTTTGTTGGTTGATATAAATTAATTTTGCACACTTCTTTATTAAAATTTTTCAAGCGTTTGTTTATAAAATCGCTTGGAATTTTATATATATATATATTTTTTAATTTTTATTTAATCTGTTTCCTTTTTTTTCAGTTTTGATAACTGATGAAAACTTAGAGTAGTACAATAAAATACAATGTATGCTGCATTGTATCATGCGTATAATAAAATGAATGTGCTAAAAATTGGGATTGCCAGTGATTATTTATGCCGCAAACACAAAATTGAACTTCTTTTAAAATGTTTTTAAAACAATTATATCTCTGATGACGTTAAAAATATTAAATTTGACATTTTTTAATATAGATTTATTTTTTAAAAACTTCGAGAGCTTATAAATTACGTGTATTATTTTGGAAAGAGGGAATTTTCATGTCCTTGGTCAGTTTTTCGTTTCCCTTACCACTTTCAATGTTTCTTATTTATTTTTTTTTACGAGTTATTCTATTGGTTTATATAAATTTATTTCACGTGCTTCTTTATTAATTTTTTTTTCACGTGCTTTCTTATAAAATCATATCGTATTCTATAGTTTTTTTTATTTTCTATTTAAATTGTTTTCTTTTTTCAGTTTTGAACGATAACTAATGTAAACTTAGAGGGGTGCAATAAAATACAGTGCATGTTGCATTGTACTGGGCTTATAATAAAATAAATGTGGTAAAAATTAGGATTGCCATTGCATATTCATGCATTATACACAAAATTGAACTTCCTTTAAAATGTTTTTAAACAATAGGGAGTTTTTGCATACCGTAAGTTAGTTACCGTAGGACGTCCGTTAGCATTTTTCTCCCTAGCGCGCATGCTCATAGGAAACTGAGCATGCGCGCTAGGGAGAAAACAGCTAACGGACGTCCTACGGTAACTAACTTACGGTATGCAAAAACTCCCTAATATGTCCCCGTTGTCATTAAAAAAGCCGTTTTTTTGTAATAAAGATTAATTTTTTTAAATTTCAAAACTGTTATTATTACTCATAAAATTACGCTTATTATTTTGGAGAGCGAGAATTTTTTTAGAGCTATTCTATTGGTTTATATACATTTCTTTCATGTGCTATTTTATTAATTTTTTTTTCATATGTTTGTTTATAAAATCGTTTAATATTCTTTAGTTTTTTTTAATTTTTTTTTTTTTTTCACCTCTTCGGTCATCACAATTGGTGAGCTGGTCATGTCAGGCATTAATAGAACACTAGGCCCATCAATTTTCAACAACCAGAACAAAAAAAAAAATTTCTGTGAAAATATTTCTTCTTTTGCAAAAATGATATGCAAAAATTAAATTTTTCTTGTTTACAAAATTCCATTTAAATACTCTATTTAATTAAAAGTTCCATTATAGAAAAAAAAAGTTTTTTTTAATGAAGAATGCATTTCATTTAATTTCTTTCTGTGTAATATGTTACTATTAAAATAAATTCCATCATTAAATGTAGCATTAAAGAAATTAATAGGGAAGGAATTAATTAAAAAGGATGTAATTAATTTTTAAAAAGTGGTCGTTAAAGATAATTAATATATTTAATAGAATATTTTTTCATTATTTCTAAGCTTATTAAAACAAATTTTTAAAATAAGTAATTAAAACCAATAAAAAATTAAAACAAACTTATTTTTCGACTTCATACAAATATTTTTTTTTTCTTATTTATTATATATTTTCCTTTCTTTAACTTTTCTATTTAATTTGAATTAATTATTAAATTTTCTATTTTAAATTAATTGTTAAATTTTTCTGGTTTAATTGGAATTACATTAATTCTCTTGGCACTTAATCAGCCGACAACTTAAAAAAATAAACCGATTTTTTGCTAAAAAATGCATATATAATTTTATATATTACATATGAATCTTATATATAATACTTGCTTTTTATAAAAGTACAACTTCTTAGATTTCCAAGACTGTTTCAAATTCATTTTTATGCTCATCCAAAGCAAATATAATTTATATGGAACCTCAGATGTGTAAGAAATTTTTTTCTTTAAATTGATTTTTTCATTTTTTATTTTTATTACTGTGTTGCCACAAAAACATTCTATTTTTAAAATTTATTATTCAAAATGGCTTCAATTTTGCTTATATATATATATAAAGAATTATATAAACCTTAAAAAAGTTCATTTATTTTATCATGTTTAGTGTGTGTTGTGCTTGAAAAAAGACATGTAATTAGAAATTTTAATTTAATTAATAATGATTCTTTTTTACCAATAATAATATACATTTAAAGAAAACATTTAAAATTAAAAAAAAAATTCTAATTTTTGACATTATTACTTACATAAATATTGTTTATTTTTCTTCTAAGTTTTCTTCCAAAAATTTTTTTAACTTAAAACAATGAGTTATTTCTAATATTTTTATTTAAAAAATTGATTTTAAACGAAATATATATATATATATATTATAAATGGAAAGTTAGATGTATGGTATATGTTCCTGCGAAAATTTTGAATTCATTATTATTAAATATTTATTATTTTGAATTCATTATTTTGTTCCAAATATCATAGCCAAAAATTACAAAAATAAAATTATTAACTATTCTTAATTAAATGAAATTATTTTTTATTGCATCAAATTTTCAACTTTCTATGTGATGCCACTTCAAAACTATAATTGTTATTGTAAAAACTATATACTATGCAATAGCTATTGTACCTGGAAATATTAGTTGTTATCGTAAAAAAAATATCATAGAAAATATATTAGTTTTAGTTTTAGTTTTTAATCCATTTTTTCAAACTTGCATGATTATATTTTTAAAAAGAAATAAATTCCATCGATTAAAGATAAATAAAATAAGTGTATTGATATTAATGAATTAGAGTGACTTTTTTTTTATTTATTATGTTATTTCAGACGATTTATTAAAATCTCAAATTATTACATCTGCGCAGATATATTTGTTTAATAAAATTAACCAAAACTAGAAATTTATTTTCTGTAATATGGCAACACCGGGTAAATCTGCTAGTTTAGAATAAATAACGGAATAATTTTTTTAAACAAATTTCCGTTTTACCTGTGTTTAACAAATGTACTCCCGCGACTTTTACCCCTCGTCCATTGTGAAACCGGTTTGAAATCTGCTAGTATTATGCGATATATTCACAATTTTTTTTATTATTATTCCTTCCCTCCTTTTTCACTTATCCCCTCCCCCCTAAGTGAGTGGCAGATTTAAAATCGTTTGCTTCCCCATTTACGCATTGTTAGCTCATGCAGATAGCACAACTTTTCTTGCTGCCGATGAGTATAGAGGCATGTTTTGAGAGTTACGCAAGCGATATTTTAGTTTCGGTAGAGGTATGTTATATATTTTTATTTTTATTTTTAATTCCTTCTTTTTTTTTCTAAAAAATATTGACTTTAATATAAATAATTAACTAACTAAATAATTAAACGAAAATTAACTATATAAATAATTAAAACATATTCTGAATATTATATTGTGTGCCAACATTAATTTTTTTTGCTTTTATGATAGGGCATTCGTTGTAAATAACAGCCTCATATTTAAAAAAAAAAATTATCTTAAATATCTCAACGCTAGTATCAACAATATAGTATCCCAAATTCTTAAATATTTTACTTGATGGTTTGTATAAAAATAAATGCATTATTTATTTTCCATTTATTATTTATTTCTATTGAAAGAGCATAATAATAATAATAGATAAATTTTCAAGTGATATTTTATGTTATTTATTATGAGTCATATCTTTCATTATAAATTTAAAATAAAATATCATTTTTATTTATAAGTTTAATATTCAGTGAAATAAAATAATTCATTTTATTCTTTATTATATTCCATATGGCTATTATTTACTACATTAAAAATTTAAATAAATACACATTAAATTATATAAATTTTAAAAATAGATCAACTTTAATATAAATAATTAATTTGCTAAATAATTAAATACAATTACCTTTATAAATATTTAAAAAATAATATGAATATTAAATTTTGTAGCAAAATCAATTTTTTTTAAGTGATATAATTGTAATTTCAATAAATAATTAAGAATGGATTTTAGACAGTCACATCTGTATTTGTTGTTTTTTGCACTTATGATTCATTGTAAACAACAAATTCAAATTTTTTCAAAAAATTTTTTATTCAATTTTTTTAATCTTAAATATTTCAACTCACATATCAACAATGTAATATCACAAATTCTTAAATATTTTACCTGGTTTTTTTTTAAATAAAAGTTTTTATTTTATATTTATTATTTATTTATATTAAAAGAGTATAATTGATAGATAAATTTTCAAGGGCCTATATTTTATGATTTATTATGATTCATGTCTTCCATTATGAATTTAAAATAAAATATTTTTTCATATATAAATTTAATATTCAATGAAATAAAATAATTCCTTTTATTCTTTATTATATTCAATATGGCTATTATTTACTACACTGAAAAATTAAATAGATGCAAATTGAATTATATAAATTTTAAAATTAGATAAACTCTAATATAAATAATTAATTAACTAAATAAATAAATAAAATTAACTACATAAACAATTATAAAATATTTTGAATATTAAATTCTGTGTAAAAACGATTTTTTAAAGTATAAATGCAATTTCGATAAAACAACATCGATTTTTTTGTTTTTTGCAATTATTTAGGGCATTCATTGTAAACAACAGCCTCATATTTTTTTTTAAATTTTTTAATAAATTTTTTTAATCTTAAATATCTCAGTTCAAGCATAAACAATATAGTATTATAAATTTGTAAATATTTTATCTTTTGTTTGAAAATAAATGTGTTATTAATTTTCTGTTTGCTATTTATTTTTATAAAAAGGCATAATTCATAGATAAATTTTCAAGTGCTATGTAATATGACTTATTATGATTTAATATTCCATTATGAATTTAAAATAAAATATCTTTTTTTATAAGTTTAATATTCAATGAAGTAAAATAAATCCTGTTATTCTTTATTCTATTCAATATGGATATTCGTTATTACATTAAAAAAATTACATGAATACAAATAAAATTATATAAATTCTAAAAAAAATTGATAATGTTTTTGAGTTGAATATATAAATTATATTAATTTTAAGATTGTCTTTAATTTTAAAAAGTGTTATATCTGAAAAAATATTTATGTTTATAGATATAATCAAGATACATAAAGGCTTAAATTTGGAATATCAAACATAATATTTCAAAGGGAAGATAAAAGTTTGAAAAAATGATGATGAAATAAACATTTCTTGGAACATTATTTTGGAATGCTTTCGTATCATGATAATCTACAATCTCCTATTTTAGCTGGACTATCCTCATACAAAATGCAATTGAAAGGTAAGATGACAAAATTTTGTTGTACTTTAATATCAATTATTCAATTTCTGGATTAATTGTTCGATTTAATTTTATTAATTAAGTAATTCAGAAGATTTTAAATAAATCAGTTATCAAATTCTAACAGTTATTTAGAAGGAGGAAAATATACTTAATAATATGTTGATATGTCTTCTGTTTAGAATATGCTCTTTTCACAAATTGCTTTAAATCTTTATTTGTATTTTTTTGTTAAAATATTATTAAGATATTCTCATTGTCAAAATTTATAATTTTCATATTTTTTAGGATTATATTTAACAAACAGAATAAAATAATTTAACATGCATTTTACTTTTCAATTTTTAAAAAGGAAATGATATAGCATTTTTTCATGAATATAAAAAATTGTATTCTGCTGGGCTGACATACAAGTTACCCATAAAATTTAGAATTTAATAAAAGAACAAAATGCATGACAGCAAATTAAACAAAAAAATCATAGAACACCAAACGATTTTCTTTACTAGAAAAAACCCCTTTTTCACTTTGAAATTAAATCGACTTTTCTTTTCCCAGACGATCTTTTAGAATAATATTACATTATTTAATAATTTAATTATTAATTTGTAAAAGAAATTTAAAGCAAAATCGAAAGTGGTCAAGGAAGAAAACGAACCCATCTTCCCAAAACAATACCTATAATTTTAAGAGTAAAATAATTTTAAGGGTAAAAAAAATATGAGTTTGAACCTACCATTAAAATTAATAATTGTTATTTTATTTTAAATATTGATAAACGGTAATCGTTTGCACTTTTTGCTCTAAATTTCAGACGATTATTTTCATATAAACTCGAAAACATTATTAAAGAATTTTTCACTCTTCTTCTATGATAATAATATAGAACTTCACTATAATTCAATGTTTTTAATAAATTTCGTTCTTTTCATCTATAATATGACAAGCATATACAAATTCTGTTAAAAAATTATTGTTATTTTATAATCGTTTCAAACCAAATTTGCAACTACTTTGTATGAACTAATTGTATTATTTTTTTCATAAAAATAATAGCAAAACCTTTCTTTTATACCATTACGGACGTATATATAATTTTTAAAGTAAAAAAAAAAAAAAAAAAAAAAAATTGAATTAAGTACAATAGAGCATTTTTTTTCTTTACTAATTGTTTCATTTGTTCATTAGTTACCTAAAAATCCCTCCAACATAACATGCATATGTATCGAAATGTTGTTGTAAATCCTTTGCTAATATTTGTAAAAATTCGATTGGTTAAGGAAACAGCGCATGCGCTCGCCAGCACCGAAATTTGTTCATTTGAGGAACAGCAGGAGAAATGATGAAGGATGCTGTCTTTCAAACTTAACAAACTCTTTTTGGCTGTTTATCACTCCATTTGGCAAAATTGATGATGATAATGTGATTAAGCAAAATGCCTAACGAAATTTAATTTAAAATATTACAAAAATAAATAAAAATATAATTTAAAAATTCTAAAATTTTGAATGTTATGGTTGATTAAAATATTTTTCTGTTTAAAATCTTTTTAAAAAACTGAGAATTTTTAATAAAATTTTTTTTTTAAATTTATATTATTTTTTAATGTTTCGAAAAATTAATTAAAATACATTTATTTAATTTTTTTTCATAATTTTAAAAATAAAATACAAATGAATTTTCAAATTAACATATTGTATTTATTATTTTATATTTTTTTAAATTAATATAATATTATCTTTCGTTATTATCTTTTTTTTTATTAGTATAGTATTATAAAATCAATACTATAAGTTGAATTTTGAGAAAATTTAATTTTTATATTTCTTATTTTACATCTATATATTTTTATAGTTTATAAATAATTTTTTTTGTATACTATTTAAAACTACCATAACAATGAAATCGTTGTTATTATTTTATATAATATTTTATTATTCTAATATAATTTTACGAAATTTTTAATTAATATATTAAATACCATGTTGAATTTTGAGTAAATGTCATTTTTATATTTTTATTTAATACATAAAAATCAATTATTAAAAGTTCAATCAATTTATATTTAATTATTTTAAATTTAAACACTATTAATTTTTGATATTCTCCGATTTTTTTATTAATTTTCATTTTGTATTTACTGATAAATCAGGTGAAAATATTCTTAAATCGTTCTTAATCAAAAGTAATTTATATTATTTATAGCTAATTACATCTTTTTATATAATTTAAAAGATTAAAATAACGCCAGTACACTACATCATAATTGGTGGAAAAGAATGAGTCTTGCATTTCTATCCGCAATCAAATATCGTTTCGTCCCCTAACTTTCTTTTTATATTTTGTTTGGCGATCGCCAAATCGCTTCCTCTTTTTTCCGGCAACCATTCCGAGAGAGATCATCCTCCTTTTCCCGGTGTTCCCAGTTAGAGTGTTTTGAGTCACGTGAAATGATTGACCGCTGTTACACCACCACGAGGTGCCGAGCAATTGTCTCACGCAACTGACATTTACAATGGTTGGACAGTTTTTTGTGTCTGAAATTCGAGTCCCTAAATGAATTTTATCCTGAAAATATAAAGTTCTAAAAAAAGGTAATTATTTTAAACGTTTCTTTTTAAAATTTCTCACGATTTGCACGATATTTTCCCTACATGAATTTTATTCTGATAATATAAAGTTCTAAAAGAGGTAATTGTTTTGATGTTTCTTTTTAAAAATTTTCACGATTTGCTGCATGATATTCCCTAAATGAATTTTATTCTAAAAATATAAAATTTTAAAAAAAGGCAATTATTTTGAACGTTACTTTTTAAAAATTTCTCCCGATTTGCATGATTGAGAATGATTTTGAAAATTCTGCGAATTAATTAATTCTAATAAATAATTTTAAAAAAAAATATATTATATTTTTTTCTTAATATTTGAAATTATTTTGATGATTATTAAAATTTCAGTAACATTCCAATTATTTATCGAATTTTTATATTAGCTCTTTTATAATTAAGCAAATTAATTATTTTGGATGTTAAAATAATTAATTTGCTTAATTATAACAGGCCTAATGTAAAAATTCAGTTAAAGAAAATAGTCAGATAAAATTAATAGTTCAGTTAAAAATAATTTCAGTTAAAGAAAAATGAATAAACATATGATTATATTATATAATTAATATAAGAAACTGAAAGTTAGTTATTACAGAAAATAAATTTGAATTATTTTGAGAAATTACAATGATTAACATTTCCAAAATTAAATTATTAAAATGATGGAATTTAATATTTATTTATTTTAAATTGCTTTAAAGTTAGGATAGAAGTATTCTTTAGTTAATCAATGTCGTAGAATTTACCAAAGATATAAAATAGTATATTAGTACTATTTTATGAAAATTGTAATAGCTTAAAATAAGGAAACTTGAATTCAAATTATACAAAATATAATTAAAAATCTGTAATTATAAATGATTTTCGGATATTACACGAAACTTGAATCTTAAATATGTATTTTATTTATCATTTTTATGTCAAAAATTATGACGTTGCAAATAAGCATATAAATGACTTTTTTAAAAAATTAGTTGACTTATATTCAATAATGATATTAAAGTGTAAGATCCTGTCAATATTATCAATATTTAATATTATCAAAATCTTTTTTTTTAATCTAGTTAGATCCAATTAGCGGCTTACTTCTAATCGTAATATTCATTTTCGGTTAAGTACTAATCTAATGGAATAAAATTAGCATTAATGATAATATTTTAGTCTAATAAATAAGAATTTTCTTATTTATTAGAATAATAAATAAAGCAAGATCCTATTAAATTGACTCATTAAAGATCCTATTAAAACAGAATATCTTGTCAATATTATCAATATTTATTATCGTCTAAATCTTTTTTTAAACGTAGTTAGATCCAATTAGCTGCTTTCTGCTTTCTATTCATTTCCGGTTAGGTACTTATTTAATGGAATAAAATTAGCATTAATGATAATATTTTATTATAATAACTAAGGAGTGCTATATTTATTAAAATAATAAAATTAATTTAATTGGATCTTGCTTTATTTATTAGAATATTAAATAAATCAAGATTCTATTAAATTGACTAATTTAAGATCCTATTAAAACACAATATCCTGTCAATATTATCATTTGTTATTGTCTAAAGCCTTTTTAAAATGAAGTTAGATCTAGTTAGCGTCTTTCTACCAATCATAATATTCATTGCCAGTTAGATACAAATCTAAAGGATTAAAATTAGCATTAATGATAATATTTTATTCTAATAACTGAGGATTGCTTTATTTATTATTCTAATAAATAAAGTAAGATCGTATTAAATCGACTCATTTAAGATCCTGTTAAATTGTCTCATATAGTTCAGTAAAGTGATGAAAACAAATAATTTTAGAAGATTTAAAATGTCATTCGAGAAATTATTTTCTGAAAATTATCCAATTAAAGACAATTTAATTTTTAAGTTTATACCTACATTGATCTAATACTTATTCAGAATTTTATGAGATTTAAAATAATACTAAATGATCAATATGAATATTTATTACTTGTCTTTTTTAATAAATTGCGGAAATTTAATATTAAAGTAATAATTTAAAGTATTTTAATCTTCAAAGAAATAACATTATAATTAATGTGAGAGAAACGATGACTTAGTGACTAGCGCGCTGGCGCCCGGTACCACAGGGTTCGACTTCCGGTGGCGCCATGTATATTTATAGTGGTTCAGAATCAAATTTAAGCCGTATATTCCGGACTGTTGGGCGTAGGGTGGACAATCCTTAAAAAAATACCCATAAAAAAGAAAACATCCTCTGTTTCGGAATCTGCCAGTATGCAGCTGACCATAAACCTACATGGACCAGAGAGTTTGTTAGTTATAATTGATTTGGAGATGGAGACAAATTTATTTTTTTAAGTAATTGATATAAAATAAAAAAATGATTATGAAATAAATGACATAAATCAAATTATTAAATATTACCAAACTTTAAGGATTCTGTAATTTTAATATAAATATACTCAAAAAATTGCATAAGATGTATCTAAAATCTGCATAAGATCTGCATAAGATAAAATCTGCATAATTGCATAAGATGTATCTATGCTTTAGTTATCTTTTCATTTAATCTAAATATTTGAATATTTTTTATTTTATTGAACATTGAAAAGTCTTTTGCATTACTTGTATTTGCCACGAACAAACCCCCAATACCGATGAGGAGAGGAAATTGCTTTCCAAGAGGACTTATAAGGATAACTGACCCGCATTTTCGTGTCTTATTGAAAAAAAGCCGTGAAACAACCCACCAGACTGCCTAACTATCGGTGAGGGTGATTGACACACGTTATCACGAAATTTAATCGCATCTTTAATCTGAAACCAGTCAATCCGCTGGTGGAATTTTGCACTGTAAGTTAACACTTACGTCAAGCTGATTGAACACATTGATTTAATTATTCTGTCAGGGTTTAATTTGAATATTTAATCTTTTCGAATTTTAAAAAAATGTTCACTGTAAATTTAAATTAAGTTTCTAACCATCGTCTGTGAACACACGAAACTTAATGGCTACTTGTCACAGAGAGTACAATTTAAATGGATCATCATCCATGATAGGACAGGATTATGCCCATCAAAGGCTCTATCCATGTCTCTCTAGATAAGACATTGATCCCTGGTTCCACTCTATTTTGAAAAGAATTCTCTTCTGTGAAAAATCTGAAGAATTCACATTCTTTCAATATCAATCCAATGAAGGCATTTTCGATAGTTTACGGATTTATAACACTCATATCCACATCACCAGTGGGTTCTTCGGGTTTAAAATCCGGTGCATATTTATGATTTTTTGGTTCGTTTATTGGATTTTAAACGAGTTTCTTTAGCTCATACACCTCATTCGCTAATCTCGATATTTATCAACAATTTTAAATTAATTTCTAAAATTTATATTCTTCTTCTTCAATGGCGCAATAGCCCCATGATGATCCAATGCCGTCTGCTTACTGGCAGATTCCAAAACAGGAGATGTTTTCTTTTTGTAGGGTTGGGTTGTCAGTTCAACGCTCCACAGCCATATTAGATCGGGACCTACAGTTTAAATTGGATTCTGAACTACTACAAATATCCATGACCCAGCGGAACTCGAACCCGCAACCCGTGGCACCAAGCGCCACAGCGTTAGTCACTCGGCCATCAGATCCCAAAATTGAGATTAAAATTTAATTAATATTTCATTCTAAATTATTGTTGTTTAGAATGAAATGTTTTCAAATCTCAGTATTTAGAATTTTATTTGCTCTTGTACCAAATTCTATCGTTGCTTGAAACATTTAAAAAAAAATTAAACAGATTATAAAATAATTCTTTGATTATTTGAAAAATATTTCAATCTATTTTTTTCCCCTTGTGTGTTAACCAATGTAAAAATAATTGCATGGCATGAAGAAAAAAAAATATTGCAGAATTTTATTTAAAAGTAAAATATTTTGCGAGAGTTTATTTTTTTAAAATTATCGGAATCGGAAATAGTTTTTACTTCTTTAATTTCTGTTGCTGTTGTTGTTTCTTATCCCACTTGGCTGGCCAAGCCCACGAGTCCATATGGACTCATGATTGAAGGGGAAGGAAGCAGCTTCTGTTGTGATGGAGCACCCCGTAGGTAGAAGCCTGACTTTTGCTCCGTGACGTTCTTACAGTCATAGAAGACCGGGACCTACGGCTTAAAGTGGATTCCGAACCACTACAAACATCCATGGCACCGCCGGGATTCGAACCCGAAACCTGTGACACTGAGCGCCAGAGCGCTAGACACTCGGCCATTCAGGTCCCTCTTTAATTTCTTAATATAAGAATTGCGTTACCTTTTATTATTTTTAATGTAAGATTGATTGAATGCTTTACATAATGATCAGTAAATATCTGACCGAATCGTACAATGCAGGGAAGGGGACTAAAAACGATTTTATTCAATATATAATCTGGGTTACGAAATCTTTCTTAATCATTTTGACGTCAAAATCAAATCCTCATTAAAATCTTTTTAAAACAAGTATTGTTGACACATTCCAATTCCTCTCAAAAGTATATATATATTTATGCAGCGGCCTGATGGCCAATAGATTACCTATCTGACCGTTGGTACCACAGGCTTCAGGTTCAAATTCTGGCGGTGACATGGATGTTTGTTAGTGGTTCGGAATCCACGTTAAATTATAGGTCCCGTCTAATTAGCCTAAAGTGTGCACAACATGATCGTAGAGCTAAGATCGAAATCTACTAAGTATAAGATTGTCAATTGTAAGCCTGAAATAAGAAAGGGACGACAAAAAAAAAAATTAATGTGCTTTTCGAATGCCTGGGTTCTTCATCACTTGAATGTAGCAATGTGAAGCGTATTCAGCATTGCTCAACTTGCAACGCTGCACTGCTCCCACATTTTACCATCGTAATTTGAAGCAAACACTTACACAGATGAATTTTCTAATTAATGGAATTATCGTGTCTATCTTCGGCATAAATACTAAAGCTTTCCATTCGGAAATCGTTTCGTTTTATGCGTTGAAAGCTTGATTTGTAAAAGAGCTTCAACACAAAACTAAACTTTTTAAATTCGGAGACCTAATCTTTCTTAATCTGACTAGTTTAATGTTTTGTTGTGACTAATCCTCAGTGTCCGCCAGCGCGGTACGGACACTTCTTGAGTAGTCTACTCATGGATGGGAAAAGGGGCAGCTTCTGTTGTGATGGAGCATCCGTAGATAGAAGTCTGATTTGACTCCGAGTCGCTGAGGAAGAAGGGCAGTATCTTCCGGGAGGACTTTTAGGAGGATCAACCCCGCCTTTGCCTACCGTATGACAGAAACCCGAAAAACTCCCACCAGGTAGTCTGACCAACGAGGCAAGATGTTGAACATCACAAATGCCATCGAGTCTCCTCATTTTTGAAACCGTGTCTACAACAATGCCACCAGCGAATTGAACATCTGCCCTAATGTTCACTATCGTTTCACGTTGCCACTGAGCCCCGAGTCGTACTAATTAATTTCTACACGTACATTCAGTGAATTAGTATATTACAATAATTGGTTAATGCCTATTAGATGTAATAAATAATGAAATTATGAATAAAACTATTTTGTAAATTTTTATCACTATTAAATTAAATTAAAATTTGTTTTATTGTTTTTGGTTATCGTTATATGTGCACCCGTTAGGCTAATTAGACCGGGATCTACAATTTAACGCGGGTTCCGAACCACTAACAAATATTCATGCCACGCCCAGGAATCGAATCTGAAGCCGATGGTAACAAAGGCCACAGCGCTAGCCAATTGGTCATCAGGCCGCGGTTTATTTTTTTGAAAAAGTTAACATTTTGTTGATTAAATATTAACTTATATCTATCCAATAAACAGTAAATAAAATTTATAATTACTAGATTTTTTTTTATTTGAGATTCATTTTTGGTTAAATTTTTTTTTTTATAATTATTTTATTTTTAAATATTTCCACATTTTGTATGCTATAAGATAGATAAAAAACAATAGACTAATAGATAGATAAACATAATAGATACAAACAATAGACTAATAGACTAACAATTGACTATAACAAATAGACTAAAAAAATGAAATAGTTTGCATATTTTATCTCTTTTAAATTGCTAAACAATTAAAAAATGAGATAAATTTTCTACGCAAATACGAAGAACTACTTTATTTACTACGTATACTACTAGAACTACGTATTTGCTTACAATATGGAAGAAAACCCGGAAAACTCCCACCGGGTAGTCCGACTAATGAGCCAAGATACTGAACATCACAAAAGCCATCGAGTTTACTCGTTTTTTGAAACAGTATCTACAATGATGCCGCCAGCCGATTGAATCTTGTACTAATGTTCACCAGCGGCGTTCGTTGCCACTCAGCCAGGAGTCGGGCTGTTTATTTTGTAATATATAAAAAATATTAAAGAAAAAAAATTTATATATTATATATATTAAAGCAGAAATTCATTCGCATTTGTTTTTAAAAATTTCATTATTTTCCTTCGAAAGAAATAAGAAATCCTACCTCAAATGAAAAACGTAGCTTAGTTAAAAAAAATTTAATTGAAAATTTGTAAACAATTTAATTTGGAAAAAAAGGTTTTAGGAGCCAGCGTATAAAAACACTTAAAACATTCTTTCGTTTATCTTTATACTTTTTATATTCCTTTTGAATTTTCAAAAGAACTTTTTAATAAAGGCAAACGTTAAGAATGAATTGAATATCTTCTACAATGGCGCGACGGCCCCATGGTGGGCTAAAGCCTTCTGCCAGATCCTGAAACATGTTTTCTTTTTACTTCGTAAGTTGTCGGCCCTACACCAAACAGTCATATTAAACCAAGTGTGGGATTAAACCACAGACTAACGAGAGAACGGAATCCACTTTAGTCTAGGTTAGTCTCTGGTCTTTCTCTTTATTAAAATACAAGTAAGTCTTTTAACTATCAATTAAAAAACCATTTAATGCTATTATATATATATATGGACCGAGTGACTATAGTCCAATCCTATTATATATAATAGCATTAAATGGCTTTTTAATTGATAGTTAAAAGACTTTACTTTGGTATTTTAATAAAATTACATTTTTACACTGAATTCTTTCGATTTATAAAAAGGGATTTCATTATTGTAAAACTTGTAATTTAAGAAAATAACTTCTAAACGAATTTTTCTCAAACTGTAAGCATTTTCAATTACATTTTTATACGCATTTCAGTTCTTTTTGAGAATTATAATGATAAATACAGGAAAGAAAAAAAAAAGGACATGGAAAAAAAAGGAGAGAAAGAAAAATATCCAATCTCTCCGGAATCCTAGAGAATTACCACCGAACGCCTGCGATTGGCAGGTTTTCCCGCGAACACGAATGACGTCAGAGCACGTGACACTAGCACCTGACGCTCACCATTGTGTTCGAAAGTGGTGAGAAAAGATCGTCTGCTGTTACTGAAAGACCAAAAACATTTTTATTTTTTCCTTCTCCATCTATATATTCCCCCCGATCTATGCAGGTTATTAATTTCTTTTCCTTTTTTTTTTTTTTTAGTAAAACCCGAGACGCTGTCTTTTATGTTTGTCAGTTTATTTATTTTATTTATTTCGGCTTTTAAATTCCGATGTTAAAAGGACGCATGCGGTATTGAGAGGTAAAAATATTTAAATTAATTTCAAAGTTCGATAGTTCTTTAAAGATTTTTTTTTTACCCTTTTAGTGGATAGATATTTTTATAAAAATATTTATTTTTCCGTGTTTTAAGCGAATCAAAACTGCCATTTACAGTATGCCAGTTATCCCTTTTTTTTGGTACTTGTGGAAATAGAAAATTGAATTTCTTGAGAATTTAGGAGAAAAATAATTTTATTATAGTTTGTTAATGTAGTATATTCAGAAAGAAAAAATTATAATTATGAAAACAAGTACAGATTCTTTGAAAGTCTCTCGTAGGGCAAATTGGCAAACTTCTTTGTTTTCAAATGCGTTTTTTTTAACCATGCGAAATTCCTATCATTGTAAATTAAAAGAGATTTTTGAATTATTTCTGGGTTCAAAAGTAATTATAATTTTTAGTAACACGAAATTTAAATTCAACCCAATGGAAGCCATTTTAGAGATAAAAGAGTATTTATTATTAATACTCCCCCTTAATATAAAATACCACCATATTTTGCATATACTTTTTATTAAAGTTATTTTTTGTACACCAAAAACATTATTTTCTACTAGTATAGCGAGAAGGGCCTGATGGCCTAGCGATTAGTGCTCTGGCGCTTGGTGCCACAAGTTTTGGGTACGAGTCCCAACAAGTTTTTAAATTTACAATTGTTAAGAGCTTTGTTTTTATATCACATAGATTAATAAATAAGTAATATATATTCGTAAATAAAATTTTAAATTGAACTAAAACTTTGATCATTTGTAAAAATTATATACATTAAAATACATTACATGATACATTAAAATATCAAAGATTTTAATTTAACTATGTAATACAAGTAAACTCTGGCACTCAGGGCCATAGGTTTCGGGTTCGAGTTCTGGCGGTGTCATGGATGTTTGTAGCGTTTCGGAATCCACTTTAAACCGTAGGTCCTGGTCTAATATGAGTGAAGAGCTTTGGCGTAGGACTGACAAAGAAAGGAATTCCTCCTATTTTGGAATCTGTCAGTAGGCAGACGACCTTGGCCCACCATTATGTTATTGTGCCACTGAAGATTAGTTTGATTTGGTTTGTCACACTACGATCATTTTATGCTCACTTTAGGCTAATTAGACCGGGACCTACAGGTGGCAATGAAGATTGGTTTGGTTTGGTTTTTCGCTCTACGGTCATCTTATGCACACGAGGGTTAAACAGATCATGTGCTTATGAATAAGAAGTATAAAAAAATTCTGATCAGTTTGTAAGTATGACAGAGAATAAACAATTTAAGAATAAACAATGCATGTCATGCATGTAATCGGTATAAACTTTAAATATTATATTCTATACATAAAAGCTTATTGTGATAATAGACAGTTTTTGCATAACGTTTTTTTATCGTCCGGTATTTTTTACTCCCTAGCACGCATGCTCATAGGAAACATTATTACAGATACGCATGCGCAATTTCCTATGAGCATGCGCGCTAGGGAGAAAAAATACCGGACGATAAAAAAACGTTATGCAAAAACTCTATAATATTAATAAGCAGCACCTTAAATGACCTATATTTGACTTTTAATCTGGGAGGGCTTAATTCGAGATTCGACATGTAAGGGAATCTTAAGTTCTCGTAATTACGATTTATTGGTAGAAAGTCTTTTCATTGGGTTTTAATGGTGGAGGATTTGAGGTAGAACAGAAAGAGTGGATCCAAAATGCCCCTTCTATTTTGTACTATAGTAGGCGTAATAAGTCCATGATGCATTCTGTGTGCTAAATGTCTCCACATCAATGGTGTATTTCCTCAGGTCAAATACATGGCATTAGAAGCAATGGAGCCATTTATTTAGAACCCCCTCCCGCCCATATAGTGATATTGATAGGGCACTAAAATCGAAATACCTTGTAACAAGGCTACTTACGGCTACTCCATCACAACAGAAGCTGCCGCTTTACTTCCATCCATGAGTAAACTACTCGTGGGGTGTCCATCACGCGCTGCTGGACAGTGAGGATTAGTCACAACAACTTTAAATTATAGAGTTATCCACTATTGTTTTGTAACTTTTTAAGTTATTTTTTTCTTATATATTCAAATTATTAAAAGATTTGTATGCCATTAAATCCAAATCAGTTATTTCTTTTCATTTCATTCAATAGTTATAACTTTCAGTTACAAAATTATTTATTGAATATTAATAATTTAAATCTGAATCATTTTAAAAAATGTGATTTTTTTAAAAAATTATTCGAAATACGTTTTGTAAGTCAAAGTTATAATGTCAAAAGTAATACGTCATTACGTTTTGTAAGTCAAAGTTATAAAATTATTTTAAAGTTATTATATTATTATTAAAAGTTATTTAAAAGATATTATTATTATTATATAAAGTTATTTAAAAGTTATTATAATTATTATATAAAGTTATTTAAAAGTTATATTACAGTTTATGTTATAACGTCAAAAGTAATCCGTCATTTACTTTTTGTAAGTGAAAGTTATAAAAAACTGTTATAAAAATATTTTTTATTCAAATTATTTTCACTTTTTTATTTGTTATTTTACAGTTTATATCAATTAAAAAATAAATAATAAAAATATTCTAAAAAAATAAAATAGAATAAATAATGATAAAAAAAGAAAAGAAAATTAAGTTTCTTTAAAGTTAGTGCGACTTATAAATTGTACGAAAGCTGTAATTAAAAAAAAAAAACATATAATTTTAACAAAAAAAAAAAAAAAAAAAAAAACCTTTTTTTTTTGGAAATTTTATCATTGGAAAAAAAAAACCCCATATTGCCACCAACAGAAGATTATCGTAAAGTAAAAATTCATAATTTGCATTTGTAGCTGTGTAATATTTTGTATTCTAAATGTGCAAATATATTACAAACTATTTTTAATATAACTCTTCCAACCAATAAGAATCGTTGTCCTCTGTGAAGGTGAAATTTATTTATTCAGAACTACTTGTTTAACAATTTTTATAGTAAATCTAAGAAAGTTGAAAGTTATTTAAAAAAATCTTTCAACTTTCAAAATATAGCTTCATTATTTGAAAAGTTGCGCAAACATCGAATATATTTTATATTTATAACCGACATACTAGTACTGTGTTATGCGGAAAGACTTCCAGCTGTGTAACAGGTATATATAACAATACGGTATTTTCGTAGTATTTAGGTCAAAGGATTTTATTCTCAGCTTTCATCCATAAAACCTTCTAGCGTCATACAAAAACATTGAATAGTCACTCAATAAACGCTTTCTGTTTTCAAAATAATTTTCTAGTGTATCATGCACATAAAAAATTGTTATCGTATCTTCAAATTGATAAATACTAAAGTGTTAAAGAAATGACAAATAAAAAACTGTTATGACCAATCTATACAAGTAACTTTTATGACCAGTCTATGTAACTAACTGTTATCCCCAATCTATGCAACTAACTGTTAGGACCGCTATATTCAACTAATTGTTATAACCAATCATGTTATGATAACTGTAAAAATATAAATGTTATGAATTAACTCTTATGACCAATCTATGAAATTAGTTGTAATAAACAATCTAACTGTTATGACCAATCTATGCAACTAATTGTTATGACCACTATATTCAATTAACTGTTATGACCAATCTATGCAACTAATTGTTATGACCACTATATTCAATTAACTATTTTGACCAATCTAACTGTTAAAAACTGATTGTTATGGCCAGTCTATGCAATTAACTGTTATGACCAATCTATGCAACTGTTAGGAACCAATCCATTCAACTAATTGTTATGACCAATCTATCTTTATCCAAATGTATGTTTTGTATAGGTGTCACGATTAGGACATTAACTGGTTAAATTAGTAATCATTTTGTATTTTTTCTGGAAAATTTCATTTAGAAAATTTTAAAAAAAAAAAAAAAGATGCCCCAAGTTATTGTAAATAATGATGTAGCCTAACGTGAAAAACCTTAACTTATCGTATAAAATTACACTGAATATTTTAAATATATTTCAATATTAAACATGATTTTTAATCAATTGCGAGAAAAAGCCGCTATTAGTGTGTCCTCTCCCCCCTCCAAACCTTTAAGTTTAACAAATTATTTTAAGTTTCAATAATTAAGGGTTTTGTTTTTATATCACACAAATAAATAAATAAATAATATATATCATTAAACAAAAATCTTTGATTTGACAAAATTTTCAATTGAACACAAAAACTTCTGAATTTTTAACATTTGGAAACATTAAAATATCAAGATTTTAATTTCACTATGTAATACAAGTATAAATTTTAGTTTTTAATGATCGCATATCTTATTTTTAGCAGCTATATTAACTCATTTTATTATTCAGTTTAACTTAATGAAAAAAATCTTGAAAATCTTCAGTATTTTAAAACTTTATTATTTCAAATTATGAACATAAATCTGATACAGAATAAAAAAAAATTATATTTACCACTACAGATATGATTGATCTGCTGTCAATTTTAAAATAACCAAACATCTAAGAAATTATTTTTTTATTTAAAAAATTCCAAAGCATAGGCAGAAAAAATAATGTTTATACAAATAAAGCAATAAATTCCACAGATTTATAACTAACGTGTAAAACTATCAGGAGGTAATAGTTTTTTAATATTTTCTAATCATTAAATTTAACAGTTTATATTCATAATTTAGTATTTCTTATCTTAATTTAATAAAACATTGTTCAGTTGCAATCATTTTATATTATTTTTATTTCTTATAAAATACTAATTACTGTTAAAGAAAAAGCCTCATCATTAATTCTAGTAAAAAAATACTTAATTTTAAAATTTAATGTAAAAAAATAAACATTTTCATTGCCATAAATAAAAAATAAGCATTTTCAATAAAATTTCAATACATAAGCAGAAAAAAATAATATTGTACAAATAAAACAATATGTTCGACAGATTTATAGCTGATTTCTAAAATTTTCAGGGTGTATTATTACGTTAATATTTCCTAATCATTAAATTTAACAGTTATTTAACAGTTTATATTCATAATTTAGTATTTCTTAGCTTAAATTTAAATTTAATGTAACATTGTCCAACTACAATTCTTTTATATTATTTTTATTTCTTGTAAATACTAATTTCTGTTAAACCCTCATCATTAATTCTAGTAATAAAATAAATAATTTAAAAATTTACTGTAAAAAAATGAAAGATTTTGATAATGATTACGATTTATGAATAATTTAGCTGCTTTTCAATAAATGACACTTTAAATATTCAAAAGCAAAGAGAAGATAATAAACTAAAGATTTTGTAACGAATATGAAATTATTTCATTCTAAATAGTAATTATATAAAAAGACTATAATAAATAATCATTCGAAGGCAGAGAGGAATATTATACGGGCAGGTCAAAGAGTCAAGAAATTTTTATTCTCAAATTCAAATTAATTCTATCAAAAAAATACACGAAATCTCCTTTCATGAATTGCGAACAATGCTTTTGGGACCCACTTGACCACTACTAGTTCGAAATGGGCTTTATTTATTCCTAAGTATTAACTCACAAACGATTTCATAAGGTCACTGGAGAAACGAAAGGGATATAAGCTTTAACAATGGTATGCGGGCGCCCGCATTCAATCAACTCAACCCAACTCAACATCGCCGCTATTTCTTTATCGTCTGCGTTTGACAATAGAGTTGGATCTGGCCGCCAGCATTTGTGTTTGTAATGTAGCGGCGGGAAAATGGGAATGATTCTCTAGATCTCAAAAAAAGATATCTTTTTTTAAAAAAAAGCACGTTTTTTTGTGTTAAATGTATAGGGGTGAGTATTTGTTTGATTAATTTATTAAAGTTCTATTCGGGGGCAGTGGAGTGTTCGAATTACTTTTTAACGAACAGTAGAATGTGTCGGCATAATTGAAAATTAGTTACTCAAAATTGCGTCAGAATTTTTTTTTTCTTTGCTACAAGAGAATGAAAATTCTGAAATCAATTGGTTTTAATTTTTTTCTATTGAATGTTTAAAAATAAGATTGATTTTTTATTACTGGAGACTTTAACGAACGGATATATTTTTTAAAAATAGAAGGTTTTTAATTTTATTAATTATGAACTTAAAGGTAAGGTTTTCAGTTTTCTTTCTGTGGGATAAAAGATAAAAAAAAAAAAGAACACTTTTTGAGAAAATTAAATGTATTAATCCTTTTAAGTGTATGTTTAAAAATGAATTTGTTCTTTTTCTTATATATAAAACATGTTTTTAAAAAATAGAATGTTTTAATTTCTATTAGTCGTTTATTCAAAAATGGGAGCGTTTTTTTGTTACCGTATAGAAAAGACATAAATATTTAAAAAATGTGACCATGTTTAAAATTTTATTAATCGAATATTTGAAAATGTAGAAAATATTTTTAATTGGTTGAAACATGGAACATATTTTGAAAATACCGAACGCTTTAAAAAGTGACGTTTGATTTTTTTTTCTTAGTGGGTTTAATATGGTATATGGGTAAATGTTTCAAGTAAAAAAATATTAGAATTTGTAAGGTTTAGCATAGATAAATTTTATGCTTTTTTTTAGGAAATAATATTAAAAAAAGAAGAAATATAGAAATATTATTCATTAAAAACTAAAGACCAGTATTTTGGAAATTAAAAAAAAAACTCTAAGAGATTTATTCTTTAAATAGCTTATAAAAGCAATTAATTAATTATTTATAAAATTCATTAATTAATGATTTAAAAAATAAATCTATTAGAAATCTATTTGTTTTCTTCATGATTTATCTGAATTTTATAAATTAAATAAATGAAATAAAATATTTTTCTCACTTTTTATTATTTTTAATAATGCTAATTTTAAGTAAATTAGTGCGCAATATAAATTTTATTTCAACACAAAATTTTAATCTTTTCAGAATAAAAAGTTTAAGAAAATTTAGTGAGACAAATTTCAGAAATCGTTTTTTTAAAAGCAAATCGATTACATTGGATATAAGAATTTAATAAAATAAAACAAAAATAAAATAATTTACAATCAACAAATTAATTCGTCAAAAAATTTCTTTTTTTTTTTTTTTTTGAATTCATTTTTACAAAGGACAAAATCTTTTCTTAAACAAATAAAAAAAAAAAAAAAAATTAAAGATAGAATTGAAAAAAGACATTTTAATATCCTAATTTAATATTTGTAAGCATACTTTATGAATAAAAATATTTTAATTTTCTCTCATTATGTTTATAAAAAGCTTTTGACTAATGTTATTGATATTTATTTTCTATGTTAATATTAATTTTTATAATTTATTACTTATTTTTTAATATTTAAGGGAGGAAAATTCTACAGCCAATTTAAATTTGTATTTTATGAAAATAATTCTGACAAAATTTGAAAACAAATCTATGCTTTTTAAAGTTTTTTTTTCTGCATTTATTATTTCTCAATATAATTACATTCCGTTTAACTTTATTTCTTTTCAAGTTCAATATTAATAAAATTAGTATAAGTTTTCCATCAATAAGTCAATTTTTCTGTATAGGTTATTGCAGACGTATTAGATAAAAAGAGAAATATTAAATGCTGTTGCCAATTTTTCAATGAACTAAATATTAATTAACTATAAAGATTAAAATATATTTAAATGTGAATGATACATATCTAATGCATGATACTTGCTTTTTATGAGATTTTATGATTAATAATAGTTCATTAAAATTATTATTATGTCTTTAATTTTTTTAAACATCATATTTTTTTCATTTTATTATTTTTATTAGTATAATTTTAAATAAAATGCACCAAACGATCCAATCTGCGAATTTTAAAAGTTTTAATTTATTTTTCATTGTTTAAATTTAAGTTTGGCAACTGTAGTTTTTTCATATCGTTTGTTATTCGCTGAAATTTAATCAAAACCTATTGCTTTATAAATTATTAATAAAAAATAATTAAAATATTAATACTACAAATAAAATAACATAGAATATGATGAAAATATAAATAATATAACATATTAACACTATATAAATTTATAAAATAAATTTCTATTTCTTATAATTCATTCTCTAATAAGATAGATAAACACTACATATTTCCACACGTTATATTTTCTAACTAATTAATAATCAAAGACAAATATTTAAAAATAATACTTTAGCTATTACTATTAATATTTTTAACGTGTTTTCTATAAAAATGAAAAAAATGAAAAGTTGAAAATTGTTTTCCTTCAAAAGTTTGCTTTCGAAACGCATGTGTGAGGAAAATGCAACTTGTTTCAGACTATTCTTCACAAGTCACTGGGTCCATTGTATTAAAAATTTGCCATCTTTGAATAAAAACTAAAATAGAATCTACTCAGACGCATTATGAGAACACAAGAGATTTCAGTAAATGACAATTTGATGAGCTGAATATATTAAATTGATTGTCCTTCACAAAAAAAAAATGGCACATACCGATCATCAGAGATAATTATTTTATTTGTTTAGATTAAATGCGTTTAATTTTATTCTTCTGTGTCTGATTTTCTTAAAATAATATATATTAAATTTCGAATTAATTGAATTGTTTCCATTAAAAAGGCTTATTACAATAATGAAATATCTTAAAACCAGTATGTTAAAATATACTTTTTAAAAAATAATATTAATCTTATGATACAGTTTCTATACATATATGTGTATTTGATACATATTTATCTAGCAATATCTATAATAATTCTTTTTATTAAAAAAAAAAAAAAAAAAAACTTAAGTTGCAAAAGAAATAGTAATGAACATTTTTTGTACAGTGAAAGAAAGTGCATTTAAAAGATTAAGGCTTTTTACTGTTATTCGTAACACTTTTCAATCTCCATAGTTTTGATTAATCAACAAATTCAGTAACCAATATTGACAATGGAGCACCATCGAATGACTGTGGTAAGAAGTACATTATTTCTATTACCCCATAGACAATAGTGCATAGACTCATAGACAAGATCAGTTCGTTTATTAAAATTTTATTTATCTGCAGTTAGAAACTACTCAATTTTGAATTTCCGATAAAAAGCAACACATATCTAAGCTGTGCGGGATCCACTCTCATATTATACGTCAATTTAAACGGTTTAAAAAGATGCCATATATGCCTATTTATAAGTGTCGTAAAACTTTTCTTTGATTTGGTTCATTAAAATAAACGCAATTGACTAATAAAATAACTGACTATTTGTTGAATAATTGCCTAATTAAATAAAGGTAATTACATATTCTTAAATTGTTTCCTGTTTGACAAGCAAGGAGGGGATAGTAAAGTTGAGAGAGTGTTATTGCCAACGACTTTTTACATATGCAATAGATTATTCAAGAAATTCAGTAATCAATACTCTCCATCGAATTATAGTGTTAAAAAAATATATTATTTCTATTTCTGCATAGACAATATTACAGCCGTAATAAGATCAGTCCTTTTTTAAAATTTTATTTATCTGAAATTGGAAACAAATTATTGCTTTATTCAAGATTATATTATTGCTTTATTAAAATTCATAAATTTTTACAAAAATTAAAAAAAATTATCTCTTATTTAAGGTGTTTAAGAATCTTGATTAGGGCAAAAATCTGTCTATTGCATATTTAAAAAGTCGTTGGCATGAGACGTTCTCAACTTCTTTCCCGTTCTCCCTTCCTTCTTTCCTCAACAAACAGCGAACAATTTAAAAATATGTAATTGATCTTATTTAAATAGGCAAATTATTTAATTAAATTTTAGTAAAACATGTATTGATTTATCTGTATTTGGATTATAAGAGAACTAATTTATTCATAGCTTTATTAAAAGACACTGGTGCCTTAATGTCTTCTATAATGAAGACTTAATAATACCTTTCTGAAAAATTTAGGGGTATTTATCCAACATTTGCATGCCATAATGACAGCATTATGAATTTTTTATTAAATTACATTCGACAATTTTTTCGATACTTTGAATTAAAGAAAAAGAGCTAAAAAATTTATAATAATATTTCTCTGAAAATATTTCTTTTCAATGAGTCACCATTTACTTATCGAATTGTAGTTGTTTTTTGAATCTGTAAATATATGTAACCCTTTTACAATAAGACCACCATTTCGGTGATGTTCGTGGTATCATCCTACATTGGGTGACATCGAGACCAACTTTAAGAAACACTTCCAAAAGTGATATATGTGGAATTTATATTCTCTATCCTTCTGCTGGAATCCATGGGGGGATTTTCCCACCCATGAATTTATCGTGCTCATCCTAGATGTAAATATTCAAATTTTCTGTACATCTCATTTGCTACGTTTCATATCCAGCCTCTTCATCTAGATTGGAAGCTGCCTGATGGCCAATTGGCAAGAGCTCTGGCCTTTGGCTTCAGTTTCGAATCCTGGCATGGGTGGCATGGGTGTTTGTTAGTGGTTCGGAATTCCCGTTAAACAAGATCCTGTTTGGAGAAACCCAAACAGTCAAGAACATGGTCAGGAGAAGCCTAGTTATTATAGCTTGAAGATGCTTACAATCGGTTTATTTCATTTTTATTTAATTAAGTCAAAAATATTTTATTTCACTTAAATAAGTTTGTAACTATAGAGGACCTGAATGGTACCACAGGTATCGGGTTTGAAACCCGGTGGTGCCATGGATATTTGTAGTGGTTCGGAATCCCCTTTAAGCCGTAGGTCCCGGTTTCATATGATATTAGAGCGTCACAGAGCCCAGTCAGACATCTCACCCACAACATTCCCAAACTGTAAAGGGGCAAGTCCGCTCTAGGCACAGTGACGGGGTGTGGTGCAGTAGTAGTAGTAATCCATGTTAAACTGTAGGTTCTGATCTAATTAACCCAAAGTGTGCACAAAATGACCATGGAGCGAAAAACTAAACCAAACCCTAGATCGGAAACCTAGCACTCTAACCTCCTAACTGCTGCAGGTTATTTTCTGGAAACGTATCAAGTTTGTCAGGTGGGAAACTGCTCTCCGAATTATAAACAATTCTGAAAAAATAGAGAATAAAAAAAAAACGTTATTCATTTACGACTCCATTTCCTTAATAAGGAAAATGAGCTGAAACAACAAAACTTCTGGCCATTTATTTCCGCTCGGTGTCACCCTATTTGGTGTCCTGTGACGTCATAGCGAAGCCAAAATACATTTTCCCATTGATATCTTACCAAGAATTTGTCATAAATGGTCGCCAGTCGGCGGCTAGTTCAACACAGGTGTTGCCAAAGCGGCCTGAACTAATAGATGCCGAACATCATATACGCAGCAGGATATCTGGCGATCGGAAAATCACGTTCGAAAAAAAGGTACAATAACTCATTTGATGCTTTTCCTGCCGAGAATTTTGAATCCGAACGTTATTTTTATAGCAAGTATACATTTACCCAGCTTTATAATTACTTGAATCATATTGCTTATACTGAGTAATATATTTCAGATATGCATATTGTTTTCAAAAAATGTATTAGATAAAACTTAAAATTTTTTTTTCCACTCTGAGTAATAAGTTTAAAGAAAAATTTCTTGTGAAATGTGAACGTCTCTATATGAAAGGAAAGGGTTAAGTCTTTTAAAGGGTGAAAAAAGTAAGACATTTTTTCACGAAAACTTCGCTAACAAGTTGGTTGAGGGTATAGTTTTTTCAATGACTTTCTGGGTTAATAAAAATAAATCTATATAGTTTAAATTCATCAAATGAAAAATGAAATAAATCTATCTAGTTTTATTTCATCAAATGAAAAATGAAATAAATCTATCTATATTTATTACATCATTCATATACATAATCCACCTACAGTAGCGCTATTATACTGTTCTTGTTACTAATCCCCCTGGTGCAGAAAAGCCTACACCAGGTCCAAGAGACCTCATCGCAGGCGACTGGTCCATGGCTAAGGGTAATGTGCAGCTTCACTTTAGCTAAGAACCACGAGGGTTAAAGACTGACTAAATCTCAAGACAACGCTCTACGATTATATTAGACTGGGACCTACGGTTTAAACTGGATTCAGAACCATTACAAATATCCATGGTACCGCCAGAATTCGAAACCTGGGGTACAGAGCGCTAGCCACTCAGCCATCAGGCCCCTGCGCTATTATTTTAAGGCATATTTTACCTATTGCACAACTATAATTTTGGATCCAAATGATATGAGGGATAACTTTGCACATATATAGTAAAACAGAATATTTTTTGTCTAGAATTTGCAATTGTAAATTAGTAGCAATTTCTAAGTATAATATTTATAAATTCATAAACATTTTTACCATCGTAAGTACTCAAATTGATCAATATTTTTTTTTAATATTTTATTACTTAATTTTCAATGATCAATTTAAGTAAAAAAATATTTTTTAATGCAATTTCTAAGTATAATATTTATAAATTCATAAAACTTTTTACCATCATAAATACTCAAATTTCTCAGTTTTTTTAAAATGTTTTATTACTTAATTTTCAATAATGAAATTAAGTAAAATAGTTTTTTTAGTGACTTTCTGGGTTAACTATTTTACGGATTTGTTTCATCTTTCATATGCATAATCCACGTACAGTAACACTATCATGTTAACTCATAATTAACCTATTGCGCAACAATAATTTTAGGTAGAAATATTATGATTAATAACTTTGCACATATATATAGTAAAACATAATTTTTTGTCTAGAATTTACAGTAAATTAGAAGCAATTTCTAAATATAATATTTATAAATTCATAAACCTTTTTACCAACGTAAATACTTAAATTGCACAGTATTTTTTTAAAAATATTTTATTAATTAGTTTTAAATAATGAAATTAAGTAAAATAGTATTTTTTTTTTAAATTACATCATATACAATAGTTATATTTATCATAAAAATATATTTATTGATATGTTAGCATATTAATCAAAACAAACAACATTACTTTATAAATTTATATACATTTATATGAATTAATATGAACTATTTTTTATTTTATTATTTAAGTATTATGATTTCATATTAAAAAGAATAAATAACTATTTTGCAATAAATTTTACCAGTAATTTTCAATATGCAAATGAATATATTTTGATATAGATAATTTTTTGTTGTATGTGATGATGCATATAACTTAAAAGTAACTTTAACTGCATGCAACTAAATAATTTTATGTTATTTAAAAGTTGAAAATATCCATTTATTTTTGGATAAAATATCAAAAAATTTTAATTGATTAAATTATTCCGTAATTGATATGTATTCCTTTTTTAACTAACATATAATTTGCATAAAATATAATTAAATGATTCAAAAAATAGAAATTGAATATAAAATGAGTTTGATTTGCAGTAAATTTAAAGTTATAGTATTTAAAGTGAAACATAAACATAATTTTAAAATTATATAATGCAAAAGAATCTATATCAACAAAAACAACACATTTCAAAATATTAAATATTTACCAAAAAATTTCTATTTGACTTCAATGCCTATATAAGAACTTAGCATGTTTCTGGTTGAAATTTATATTTAACCAATTATATATCATTCAGCGTTTCATTTTTTTCAAATATTACCGCTTTAATTTTTAAAAATAACTCTAGAACTTAGCAAATAACTCTAAGTCAAGCTTCATTTTCTCTAGTACGAGTACACATGTACTAACGCTACTTTCGCTAGTACATATGTACGACAAGTGAAACAAATATTTCGGAATTTGTTGGTTAAATTATCTTAACTTATTTGTCTAGACAGCAGATAATGCGTTATAAAACAAAACTTTTTTATTTACATGCTTGAAATCCTAATAGAAAATAAGTTGAATAAACATATAGAACTATAGGTGATGTTATGAACATCTGCCATGTTTATATAATTGTTATCTATGCACTATTTGTACAGAAGTAATATCCTTACTTTGTCAACAATAATAAGAGTTCGCATAAATTAGCTATGGGCATAAAGTATGGCTTAATATGCATAATGTAGCCTTACAGAAGAGTAGACATGATTTTCATAGTGAAATCCACACGTACTCCTTTTTCACAAGTGTTTGATGTTTCTTTCCGTCGTTATTGTAACAAATGTCCAATTGTTAAATCAGTTCTTACCATAAGTTAGTGAACATGTGTTGACGCTGATAAAATCAAGGGCAGTGCTGATTCGTGACATCAATTCAGGAATATAATTTGGAAGAAAAGAAGTGAAAACTTGGTATCTAATAAAATCTCATGCACATGTAGATGGTGTAGGTCTGGTGATTGGGTGATTGGGTACTTCTACGGCATAGAACCTCAATGACAGATCCACACTAGAATTTCGGTATTAATGCTTATGTATAAATAGAAGAGTTAAAGTAGCGAATTTTAAGAGTAGTCAAATTGTTAAAAAATGAAATCTCCATGCTTTATTTGATTCAGGATTATCATAAAGTAAATATGAAACATGTCGACATTTACAATTTTCTTCTCTTTTACAAAGGTATGAATTTCATAAAATCACAAACTTAATTTCGCTTTTTCGGAGCCGTTATACGTTTCCATCTTCATGACAACAAGTATAAAATGATAGCAACTTCAAACTACATCTCACTTAGACGTTATTTGAAACAGATTTATATATCCCTATATTTAGATTAAATTTATGCTATTATTGAATTTTTACCTTCTTCTTTTTCTTCATTGGCACAACAGCCCCATGGTGGCCCAATGCCTTCTACATACTGGCAGATTTCGAGACAACAGATGTTTTATTGGTTGTCAGTCTACTGGGCTAAGGGTCTACTGCGCCACTAAAGTTTGTCCTATGCGCTACAATAATATTAGATCGGCACCTAAGATTTCAAGGGGATTCTGAACCACTACAAACATCCATGGCACCTGCCGATACTCGAGCCCGAATCTTGAGACACCGAACGACAGAGCTTTAGTCACTCGGCCATCATGCCCGAATTTTTACCTTATAATTCATAAATTATTCAATTAAGATATTAGGCAGTCAATCTGAATCCACACTGAATAGGCATTTTTAAATGGTGCAGTTTATTGATTTGTTCATACCATCTAGTAAACTAGAAACATAATTATATAACAGTTTGCTATGTTTTATGGCAATTGCACCTTTGTCCTTCTAGAATGAGAAAACTCTCATCCCTCTCTCCCCTTTTCATCATTTAATGTAGCTCTTTTATTTTTGTTAAATTTATTTTCTGAAATCAATATAAAATTTCAGCTTATTTTATATAATAGGATTTTTTTAGTTCAACATTTAAGTATTTGGAATATAATTATTAGTTATATTTAATCAGTTATTATAAAATACTAAAAATAACTAGTTACATTCATAGCATATATTTAATTTCTTATTTAAAAAAATAAGAAAACATTTTATTGCAAATAATGAAGGAAATGAATAGACTGCTATTGTTTTGTTTTATATTATTTTTTTCTGAATTATCATAAAGCTCTCGCTATATTTCTCTAAGTTTGACTTCTGTTTAAACAGCAGTTCAATAAAAAAAAAACACTGTCAGTAAATAAATAAAAGAAAGACACAGTTTTTTTTTAAATATTTTATTGAGAAAAAAATGGGTTTTAATAAGTTTTTAGAGTTAATATAGAAAATTCCTTGAACAATAAAAAAGAGTGACTATTAATCATTTTGAATATCATTTTAATTAAATTTGTCTAAGACGCTTTTTTCATATTATTTTTCATTCAGTTGGATTCAATGAAAATTTAAATCTACAAAAATTTGTTGAGGATTAAATTTTTATTGGTATATCAACCAATAACAAAACAATAAAAATAAACATTTTTGTTTGTTAATAAACAAAAAATGTGTACCTAGCAAATGAGTTAACATTAATTCGATTCCAGCAAATGACTATTTTGCAATTACTGCTTTGCAAAACGAGTACAGTTCGTTGAAATACGTAATATAATTTCGCTTCGACGATTACATGGCGATAGTTTTCTGGGTTTTTTTCCACATTATGCGCAAATGCATCAAGTTCCCTTAAAAAATCTACCTCATGGACGCGGCCTGATGGCCAATTGACTAGAGCTCTAGATTTTGGTTCATCAGGCTACAGGTTCGAATTCTGGCAGTGGCATGGATATTTGTGAGTGGTTCGAAATCCACATTAAACTGTAGGTCCCAGTCTAATTATCCTGAAGTGTGCACAAAATGACCGTAGAGCGATAAATTAAATCTACCTCGTGGACAAAATTCCTTTTCATAATAATAGAGTTTATTCTGCCAAACTAGTCATTTTTTAATGATCTCATAAATATTTTAATGTGTTTTTGTGCCTAATCCCCCTGGTGCAGAAAAGCCTACACAGGTTCAGAAGATCCCGTCAGCTAATTTTTTTTCCTACCATGATATATAGATTTAGTTAAAATAATCACAATTCTCCAGCAACAATTAATTATGAATACTTAAAATAATAATAATATTTGCTAAGACTAACAAGAACAAAGGTCAAAGTTTTATTATAATTCATTAAAACTGATACTTTTTTTCGGAAAGAGTAACATTGAACCGATCTGACGCAATTATTGACATTACTCCATTCCAATATGTGAGTTCAATGCTTTATTCGGAAATTACAGAAACACGCCGCGCATTGCAGACAGCCCCTCGAGAATCATCCACTAGGCTAAAGCTGAGGACACAGCTCTTTTCATTGGAACAACGGACGCCCGCTTTCCAAGAATGCCTGATCCCTCCCTGTTTCGCAACAGGGTTTTCTTCAGACAGGAAAGCCTGGAGCAGCACACACTCCGCTGAACAAACAGGGTTTATTTTGAACAGAGTTCTTCTCCGCCTCTGAACCGCATACGCAGTTGCTGGGATATCAGCTGTGAAACAGTTCGTTCATCATGGTGCCACTTCCCATCGCTGTCATGATACACGATTTCGGGATAAATATAATGAAATAAGCTTATCTGACACATTAGTTGGGATAGAGGTTGAGTAAATATTCTTCTGAAGTGATTTTTCTTTATGTATGTCTTAGAATTTGAATTTGATCATTTAATATATATTGGATTTGACAAAGCATTCTTTGAGATTTAGTCTTAAGGATGATAGATGATATCATTATTGTTTAGTCTATTTTCTCCGCCTCTGAACAGCATATGCAGTTTCTGTGATATCATCTGTGAAACAGTTCGTTCATCATGGTGTCACTTCCCCTCGTTGTCATGATACACGATTTCGGGATAAATATAATTAAATAAGCTATCTGACACATTAGTTGGGATAGAAGTTGAGTAAATATTCTCTGTAGTGATTTTTCTTTATGCAAGTCTTAGAATTTGAATTTGATCATTCGATGTATATTGGATTCTATAAAGCTGTCTTTGAGACTGAGTCTTATCATTTGGCTTTTTTATTTCAAACTATTTAATTTGCATTTTTAAAAGTTACTACAAAAATGTAGATTATGAAAATGTTAGTGTGGAGTATTGAATATCTCATTGGATTTCCGAATAGTTGGATTCGAAATCGAACTGGGCATGACAAATCTGTAGTCTACACATCTGTCAAGCCCAAGACGTCATATTAAAATTACTAAGAGAAAGCTAATATCCTAGATGACATCTTTGAAAGTATTATTTCAAAATTATAGTGGGCAACTGTGAGTGGAGTTAAGCAGGGGCCTCCATAGTGATTTCCGTATAACACTGGATATGGTAAATAACATTAGGTCAATGAACCTCGTATTCAAACATTATTGGCTTATATAACAAAAATGGAGCCTAATTGCCAAATAACGAGTTTAAGAATAGTTGGATTTGAAACCCAACAGATGAAATTGAACTGGTCATGCAAATCTGTAGCTTACAAATCTGCCAAGCCCGGGTCGTCCTACTCAAATTCATAAGAGAAAGTTTATACCCTAGATGCCCTTCCCTGAAGGTATTATTTCGAAATGATGGTGGAAAACTGTGGATACAGTTAAGTATCCATTAACTCCATGATATTTCCGTATAAAACTGGATATGGTAATTAACCTTAGGTCAAAGAACCTCGCATTCAGAAGTTACTGGCATAGATTACAAAAATTGAGGTTAACATAGTATTACCGAATACCTTGCTTTTAGGTTTTAGGAGATCTTAATACGAAGCGGTATTATGCAAATTGAAAATTCTCGTGTTTTTATAAAGATATAATGGATAAAAAAACAAGAGATTGTGGTAACCTCAAGAGCTTTCTGAATGGTGATTATATTGTAAAATTATTAATGAGTTAGTATAATCATGTGCGAACGTTTAGAAACGTTTTCATGCATGCTCAACAGAGAAAAAGATTATAAGAATATAAAGTTTTACCGCTCTTTTTACTCGAATATTCCGTAGGGAAAATTATAATCTATATAATCCCTTTTAAACATTGATAAAAGAAACAAATAAAAAAAATTATGTATAATTGAAAATTAAAAAAAGAGCAATTTTTTTTTTAGGCAGAATAATTTTTTGGGGAAAGAAAGACAGCTTTCAAACCACAGAAACATACACAATCAGTAAAAATATTTACATAATATTTTGCATTTTTTCCCCCAAATGATGTACAACTGAAAAAAATGTTTCTGAATTTTCCTTTCCTTTAAAGCTCATTTCTTTATTTTAAAAAAATAATTTTTTAAAGCTTGGTTTAACGAAATGTGAATACGTATATTTAGAGAAATTCTTTTCTCAGAAAATATTTGATGAGACTTCGCTAAGATTTTATTGCTTCAAAAGACTTGAAAAAAGTGTTTTGGGGTGAGCCTTTAAGAGACGAGTAATTGAATTTCTCTGAAATAGAGATGCATAAATAAAATTAATTAATTAATATTTTTTGCCATAATTTTAAACAGTACTTTTTTTTAAATAAGCGCACCAGATTTCACCATATTGAAATATTTTTAAGAGTTATATGATAAATATATGTATCTTTACTTTAACATAAAAAAATCTAAATATATATTTTAATTAGATATTATTAATTAACAAAATTTAATATTAAATAATTCTAGCAAATAAATATAGTGCATATGGAATAAATACTTAATTTTTATTATGATAGTCATTCTTTAAGATTATTGAATATGTAATTATTATTGATATTGGTGATAATTTAGAATCAAGTCCGAAGTAAAAAAAAAATTTTTTAAAAATAAAAGAAAATAAAGAAAACCCTTCGGAATTTTATTAAACTATGCAAGATTCTGAGGCATCTTCACGTGTAAATATCATGCCATGAATAATAAATAATTTCTTATCACGAGATCATAGCCGATATGGAAATAGCAAGGGGAATAAAAACAAACAAACCCTGCAATGCAATTATTAAGTTTGTTTATTTTTCCTAGTTTCTTACAATAACAGAAAACAACTTTTTTGTTGTTACTGTAAAGGTATATTCATGATTAGTGGAGCCTTATAGTTGGAAGCAAAACAGATAATTGAATAGGACTTATTTGCATAGAAATTTTGTAAAACAGCTGTTAAATTTTAAAGTCATAACTATAAATTTAAAAACAAAATACAGCTGTATTATTCATGTGGATTAAAAAAAACTTTAAAAAAATTGGTTTCTTGGAAATTTTTTAGTAATAAAACGATTTATTTATTTTAAATCACATATTCAGTTGAAATCAATCTATAGCAAAACTTTTTATTTTATAAAGAATGTCTCAAAATGCACTCAATTAAGTAATGCTTTTAATAAAGGGTGCAAAGAAGATTTGTTTTAGAAAACAAATAAAAAAAATCAATTGTTTTCTAAAACAAATCATTTTGTTTGGTTCACCCTCAAGCCTAATAAAGGTGCAGTTTAATGTAAAATCAACTCTTTCATTACCAAATATTCCAGCCTATTTAGATGTTTAGGAATTAAAATCTTGCTGTATATTTTGAGATGCACTATATAAATATAAATATAACTTAAAGAAATTTTTCACTTTATTTTAAGATATTTATAATCTTTAATTTTTATTATTTTAAATTTTATAAATTAATATTAGCTGTTGTAAATTTTTATTATTACTTCAGTTTATTTATTTTCATTCCCTTTTATTTGCAAATCTAAAAACCTCAATATTATTCTAATTTAGAATCATATTGTTTATTCTATGAATTAATTTAGAATCATATTCTAATATATGATTGCCAATATAATTCTAATTTAAAATGCTATTGGTAATCAAATTAATATTCTTTATGGCCAATATTGGTCATAACGGCGGGTTATTTAGATTTGTAAATAAAAGGCAGTAAATATAAAGAAATTTAAGTAATAATAAAAATTTACAACAGTTAATAATAAATTTAAAATTTAGATATTTGAAAGGTCTTTTTTTGTTTACTCCTTTTGCAGTATTAAATTATACATTAAATCTTGTATGCCAAAATTTCTAAGTGTATTATTCAGTTTTCTAGGAATTATATAATTTTAAAATGAGCAATTAATTGAAAAAGGAACAATTAATAATACTGATAAAGGAACAATTAACAATGACTCACTCAAATTTTTATTTTTTTATATTGTTATTCATGCTGATTTGATAAATTATTTATTTTGCTGTTTATTTTTTTCACGCACCTGCCTTTTTCTTTGCTTTTCATTTTCTATTTTATTTCGATACTAAATAAATACATCGATGCTACAGTATTTAACTTTCAATTTTTATGCTATTTAATGTTTTATTTATTCTCGTAAAAACAATTATTAATAATTAATTAATTTTAACAATTTATTCGAACTTTTAGATTCATTAGAAAATTGTAACGTTTAAGTGGAAATTCTATTTATACACACAAAAATTCTTTAACAACACCTAAAATATATGAATCACTATCTTCAAATAAACAAATCATTCTAATTCTACGAATAATACTCTAAATTTCCCCTGTGTTTTGCTAACCACAAATTCTACTCATACTCAAAACAAAAGAAAGAAAAAAAAGAAATGCTGTACAATCATTAATGAAACTTTGTTGGAAAGCCTATTATTTAATGAGCATAATAAATATGCAATGGCAAATGGTGTTTGTGGCTGCCACAGAAAACTGCTCATTTCATAAATTATTTAATTCGTTGTTTCTTCTTCTTTGCTTTTCATTTTCTATTTTATTTCGATACTAAATAAATAACTCGATGCTATAGTATTTAAATTTCAACTTTTACGCTATTTAGAATTTTATTTATTCCCATAAAAAAAAATTATCCTTTTTAACAATTTATTCGAATTTTAAGATTCATTAGAAAATTCAAACTTTTAAATGGGAAAATTCTAATTATACACATAAAAATTTTTTAAAGTATATGAATCATTATCTTCAAATAAGCAAACCATTCTAATTCCACGAATATTATTCTAAATCCCTCCCTGTGTTTTGCTAACCACAACTTCTACTGATACACAAAACAAAAGACAAAAAAAAAAAAAAAAAAAAAAAAAAAGTGCTGTGCAATCACTAATGAAACATTGTTGGAAAGCCTATTATTTAATGAGCATAATAAGTATGCAATGGCAAATGGTGTTTGTGGATGCTAAGGCAAGGACAGTGCTCGCAGTGCGCAGGCGCGGAGGACGACGTCACACGTATTGCGTTTTCCCAGCTGTTGCCTACTCACGCGGAAGGAAGCTGTTTCGTGTTTTTAGCGTATGTCACCCTAGCTGCACAGGTGACGAACAGACGACGTGGACAGGCGACACGATTGTCTCGTCCCTTTCGCTTGTCTCGTCCCTTTTGGCTGGATTCTCTTTCTCTTACTCAGAGAAAAACCGCCTTTCGTGCAGCTTTTTTGTTTTTTTTTTTTTTTTAATCATGGGATTCGCAGGAAAAATAGTGTTTAAGTGATGCCTGATATCAATGCAGCATGAAATGTTATGCAAATTAAATGAATATTCAACAGTTTTTTAGGTTAATGAATTTTTCATAAAGTGTAATATTCACTTAAAAAATGTATTAAATATAATAAGATAAGATATATTAAATTGGCCTAAAATAAAGTCTGGATTACGTACTGCGTATACTTATTAGAATAATAATTATTCAATCGATTGCTTATCGAATAGTGAAATATAACTGCAATATTCACTTAAAATAATTTTTTTAATGATTAATTAATAAAATAATCATAACAATTTTAAATCAATAACAAAAGCTAGATTACAATTGACCTAAAATAAAGTCTGTACTACGTACTTCGTATATTTATTAAAATGATAATTATTTAATCGATTGGTTACCTAATAGTGAAATATTACTGTAATATTCACTTAAAATAATTTCTTTAATTATTAATGAATAAAATAAACAAAATCATTCTGAAGCAATAAAAAAATAAGATATATTAAATTGGCCTAAAATAAAGTCTGGATTACGTACTGTGTATACTCATTAGAATAATAATTATTTAATCGATTACTTATCTAATAGTGAAATATAAATGTATTATTCACTTAAAATAATTTGTTTAATCATTAATGGATAATATTAATACAACAATTCTGAAGGAATAAAAAATAAGATATATTTAATTGGCCAAAAATGAAATATGGATTACTTCGTATATTTATTAAAATATTAATTATTTAATCAATTAGTTATCTAATAGTGAAATATAGCTGTTATATTCACTTAAAATAGTTTATTTAATAATTAATGAATAAAATAATTGCAAAGATTTTTCAGAAACATTAAAAAAATATATATTAAATTGGCTCAAAATAAAGTCTGAACAACGTACTTCATATATTTATTAAAATAATAATTATTTAATCTATTGAATATCTAATAGTGAAATATAACTGTAATATTAACTTAAAATAATTTGTTTAATTATTAATGAATAAAGCAATCACAAGCCTTCTGAAGCAATAAAAAAATAAGATATATTAAATTGGCCTAAAATAAAGTCAGGATTATTATATTTATATAATAATCATATATTTATTAAAATAATTATTTAATCGATTGGTTATTTTCAATTTTCAATTATTTTAATATAATAAAAAAAGAAACGTTCCATGATTGATTTTGCTAATTTAGTTTTGGCAATTATAAATGATTAAAATGAAAAATAGATATGTAAAAATATTAGCATATTTAATTTATATTTGTAAAAAAATAATTAAATAGAAGATTGTTTCTAAATAGTGTTTTAAAAATTTATTGAAATAAGAAAGCATTTATTTGGATAAACTGTCACATAGTCTTTTCTATTGCTCTCTCAAAAGTCAATAGATCTTGGAGACATTAATTAATGAATTCGAACGATTCGGTAACTGAAAGGAACATATCGGTGACGTATAAAACTTTGAGTATCGTTCAAGGACCATATAAAAATTAAAATAACGTTACTTTGCTATACTATTAGTCACAAGATATGATGTACATAAAATGAAATAAAGGACGTGACTTATAAGTGGAATTTTAATGTATGTCTATATAATTACTAATATTTTTATATATAACCTGTACCTTAATTCAAAAATAGGAGAAGCTGTTGATAACCTGGGGGAGGAAGATCTTAAGATCTATATTTGGAGGATGAGAGGGTGATGTTTGGAGGAAGCGTTTCAATGATGAAATTGCAAAATTGTTTGGGGAAAAGGATATCATAAATTATATAAAGTCAAAGAGAATTCAATGGCTGGAACACACAGAAAGAGGCAGAAAGAAGATTTTCAAGGGGAAGTTCCAGGGTCAAAGAAAAAAAAAAGGGAAGGCCAAAAAAGAGATAGATTGATGAAGTGGAAAAAGATCTGCAGAACAAAAAGATCACAAATTGGAAAACCAAAGCTTGAGAGAGACGACTTTGGAGTCGTATTGTTAGGGAGGCCATGGAAGAAGGGTCCTATAAAAAATGGACATGTAGTGCACACTGATATGTAATGTAATGTATATGGATTGTAGTGTCGGGGACATAGTTAATTTCATATACAGTCGACCAGCGTAAATTCACTTTCATATATAGTGCCCATCTGACACACGATGAAGTATAGTGTATAGTATAGCACCCATATTACACACGATGAAAAAATAGGGATTTGGCGTTGCTTCTTAAGCAAAAGAATTCTCTTTAAACAACTACTATGAAATGCATAAAGATAGTAATTTATCGTGTGGACAATTTAATGTTAAATGCATAATATTTTTTATAAAATTTTTAAAAACTAATATAGTTAGTTTAGTTACTGATACGAATGTCTCAGACTTCTCACTTCAACCATCGATTATGAATTCCGGAATAATCCAGCGTGTTTCTCAAAGATTACAGTTTTTGTGAAAGTTTGAAGAAATATATTGGGCAACCATTTCTGATTGATTACTGACTTCCTAAAAGGAAGAAAAACGAGCAAACTGTACATTTTAGACTATCAGAATAAAAAAAGGAAATATGAGTAACTAATAGACGTAATTTATTTTGATAGAATGAAAAAAATTTCTTATAATTTATTAACATATTCTGAGGATATCGAAGCCCAATTTCTCCTTTGTACTACTTTATAACTTTCACACCCTTCTCAATCATACTTTTAAAACGAGTATAATTTAACAAGATGTAATATCGTCTCTTCTACATTATTTTTTATGATTCAAAAATTATTTTATATGATTCTTGCATATTTTATGCTCCCTTATCACGCATCCTAATATTTCTTGTTTAATGTGGAGCAATTTTTTTTTTATTCTGGTAATTTTAAAAGATTCCGCATTTTTTTCTGTTACTTTACTTATTTTTCTATTATGCTTCTTAATTGAATTACACTGAATTTATAAAAATTATCGTCATGGCTTTTAATAATAATAATTTAATAATAATTTTTCAATGCAAGCATAAAAAGATGTACTACTAAATGTAGGTTTATTTTTAGTAGTACATCAATTTTTAGTTGTACATTTATTTATTAAATAGTATCAAGTAGTAGTATATTTATTTGTGTATAGCTTTATACACAAATAAAAGTATTATTTAAAAAACATTTACTTGATATAGAGTATTTCGTTGTATGTTGACATGAACTAATACAAAATATTATTATGTTGAATATCATTTGAAAGTTTGTGCAATAATTTTATTTATTCGAATTAGTTATATAACTATATAACTGTTAACAATAATGTTATTTTTCGAACTAGTTCTAATGTTATAAAACTATATAACTGTTAGAAATAATGTTATATAACTTCTGCTATTTTATGAACTTATATTCATTCGAAGCTCATAGAGACTTGAATATTTTATATTTAATTGAAATTGCAAATGTATACATGTCGCTAATTAAAAAAAAATAATGAATTAGCTATCAGGGAATGTCACTTATAACGTATTAGTTGCCACAAGATTTGTACGCGAAAATAAATTTCAACTGATTTAAATATTTTATTGCTAGAAAATAAAAAAAGTAATTTTGTTGTCTTTGAATCAAATTCTTTATAGGACGAGCATATATAAACAAGAGTTATTTTTAAAAATATTGCTTCATTTTTTGTAAAACAGTCCTATGTAGGTCTCATGTATTATTATTATCCACTTTTTAAAATAAATGCAATTAACAAATATTTTCTAATGATTTAATTTTTTTTCTTATTTGTTACTGACTTTAGCGAAAAAGCTTGGAAAGGTAATGGAGATCATTGCTTTATACAAAAATCATCATTATTAATATTATCTTATTAATATCATCGCTATCAAAATCATCGTTATCAATCATGACAATTTATTCAAGTTACAGTTTTCTTCAATAATCAAAGGCTACTTTTTTTTCAGATACATATATTTTACTTTATTTAATTTTTTTTTATTCAAATTTGTATATTAACATTATGGCTTGCAGATCTTAAGGTTCATTTACCAAAGCTTCTTTTCTTGCAATTTGCAAAAATAGAACTGCGCCATTTTTTATTAACATTAAATGTAAAGCATTAAACGACATTGTTCATATAGTTAGCCATTTATTAAGAAATCTGTTTTTCTAATCATACCTATATTTATTAATTTATTACTTATTATTTTTATTAACTATTACGAAAGGAGTTTTTTCTTAAAAAATCAAATTTGTAATTAAAATTATAATGTTGTGCAATGAAAATTTTAAAATGTAACATTTTTTAAAATTCATGTATAATAAGCTGTGAATTCTTAAAAAATTATAATGGAATCAGAAAATTAACGATTGAGATTTATTGAGAATTCTTAATTTCTAAAATTTCATGAGATAAATTGCTAAAATGTATAATAAATAATCTTCAGATTAATTTAAAGATTTAATAAATAATAAAAATTTAATTAACTCCCCAGACGAATTCAGTAATGAAAAAAAAATTATATAATAAACAGAGAAAACTATATAAGACTGATAAAATTTTTCAATGCTCTAAAATAAAATTCTTTTAAAATTTCTTATCTTAATTAAAAAATTTCTTTCAATTAAATATTTATTTATTGTTGATATAAATTTTCTGTTACAGTACAATCATTCGCAGTGGATAAAATAAAACATCCTATTTAATTTTTTTTTTTTAAATCGATGTTATTGATAACATTGAATATGTTTTAAGTTTTAATTTACAATAAAGTTATATAAATATAATTTCATATAACTTTTACTTTCATAAATTTTTACATGAAATTTTAAAAATATACCGTAATTATTTCGATTTTAAAACCTATTTTGGAATGAAATGAAATATATATTTTGTAGCTTTTAAATATACTCTTCCAATAGTATTTTATAAATTAAAACACTTAGAAAATTAATTTTGGTATTTAAGTTATCGTAATCTAATGATATGATAATATATCTGGCTTTATAAAATGTCTAAATAAATTTTAAGCTCAAGAGTTCATTTATTTTTAATCACTATAAAAATATAAGTATATTTGTAATAGTCATTTTTAATTACAAAAAAAAACCCATTAATATATAATTATTTAATATATGCTACCTGAAAGAGTCATTTATCGCTTCTGTTGGCGACATTTACAAAACTATTTCTAGCAACCCGCTTTAACAGCTGTGCTAAATCCAAAACATTTTGAAACCAGGTGCATTAATTGTATTCATTCGTCAGCGTATCATTCCACGTATAACAGCCGCTAATTTTTGCTATTCTCTTTAACTTTAAACCGACCCTAAACTCTTTCCACAAAATTTATTACAATTTATTTAATATTTAGCTGTAATAACTGTAGCTATTTTCTTACCAAATAGTTAAATATATATATATTGCTTCGTCCTGGCTGCTGCTAATGTATACAGCTCCTTCTCAAAATTCATAAAATCGGTTAGCTTTTATAAAATTATCAGTTTATTGAACGTTGTTTTGAAGAATTTAAAAACTGGGTTATTTTTGTGGATTATGGTGGTTTCATTTTCACACAATGACCGGAGATATTTTATTATCCAATATGCTATTTCGATACCGGGGTAAGTAAGCAATAAATAATATGAATTTTGTATTATCATTGATATTTTTTATTAAATTTTATTTTATTTTTTATTAAATGTTAAATATTAATTTTTATACAAAATAAACTATTAATTTAGCTTTTTTTTTCATTTTTGGAAAAAAAGTATTGAATAACAAACAAATTTTAACAAACAAAGCAACAGCAACTAATTTACAAACAAAACAGCTGAATTTTTAAGTAAACAAACAAGAAAATGTCAACTTGGTAATATTAGAAGGCATTTGAAGTAAAGCAAAAATTAAAACCCTTAATAATTTTATTCGAATTTTTATTTCTGTGGATAGAAGAAAATTTTCCTATTTTATTTTTTAAATTTAAATATAATATTTAATTGAATTTTTTTGAGAAAAAAAATTAATGAAAATATTTTTTAAAAGTTAATGTCACGAAAATTGTTTAAAAAATATATGCATTTAATTGCAATTCATATTAATTTAATTTAAAACTACTAAAATATGTTATAAAAATATGTATTCAATAGCATTTCATATTAATTTAATTTAAAACTCCTAAAATATGTTTTAAAAATGTGTATTCAATTGCATTTAATATTAATTTAGTTTTAAACTAATCGATAAATTCAATGTAATTTAGATTAAAATTATTGTACAAGTCAATGCATTTAGTTTTTAAATGTATTACAATTAATATGCGGAATTGTTATAAAAATACTATAATCTTGTAAACTTCTTTGTTATGTTGTCAAAGAACAATATTAAATACAATTACCACTAAAATTTTAGATAATATTTATTTTTTTTAATAATTGGTTTTACTTTAATTCAACAAAAATGTATAAAAGGTTATTTTTTCTGAAATGCTTATTGGAATTAATAGATTTTATGTAAAAAAAAATACTCTTTTACGAGGGTAATAACAAGTTAACGTAAAATAGTAAAATTAAGTTTTGGCTCAAAATAGAAATTAAGAAAAAAATCGTTTTAGTTAATATTTTACTGAATTTTATATTTATGTATGTTTATATATTGCTTTATTAAAAGGTAAGTAGTTTATCATTGGAATATAAATTCATTATTAATCAATAGAAGGTAAGTTATTCTGCATTCCGAGTGTTAATTTTAATGGTAATTAAAATATAAATAATTTAACAAAATTTATACAAATATATAGTTTTAAAATTATTTGGTGGACATTGATGTTTACTTGAACACCGCTGTCTTTTAATAAAGTAATATTTTTATAGTAATCTGCGAATGTAAAAATGTTATTTAAATATGCCAGCAAGAAGAATAAAAAATCAAATTTTGAAGGAGGCTATTAATTTAAAGTAGCGTTCTTTTGCTTTGTTTGTTTACTTAGTATAATAAAATTTCAATTGAATTCTCAAAAAATAAAATTTTATTGATGACTGTGACGAAAAATATTTTTTTTTATCGAAAAGCAATTTATGTACGTACAATTTTTTTATATAAAAACTATTAGTTAATATAAATGTTTATTTAAGAATCATGATTTTGGATTTAAATTCCCTTATTTTCTTCATTTTATATATAACCAGCTCACTTATTTTAAATCAAAGCTGTTAAAAATTGTGTAAATTTGAAATAACTGATTTTTCATGTGATTACATTTCTCAAATGAATGCTTTTGATTAGTTACATGGTCATATAATGGCAATTTACATGTTTTTCAAGATTTGCACACATTTGCATATCTAAAGCATTCAAAATAAATAAAAATTTTATTAATCTCAACTTTTACTTTTAAAAATACTATGAAACTTGTTAATTTTTAAATTATATCTATAAGTTATTTCACTAAACAGTGTTAAATTAATTCAGAAATCAATCTATTGTGTTAGTAAACATTAAAATTTTTTAATAAAAAATGGACTTTGTTGTAAGAATGTTTTTTTATTTAAAAATTGAGATTTTAGTTAGATTAATATTCATTAATTATTAATTAATAATTATTTTTATATAATTATTAATAATTTCGTTAATTATTTTTTTGTAAATAATTTCATGATTTTTTTTACTTAGAAATGTATTTCTTCATTATTTTTTTTGTAAATAATTTTATGATAAAGTAGATATTTTTTTATTTTGATATGCATTTTTTTTTTTAAACCTATTTTTGTAATTTAAGTTTCATATCTGTAAAACCAAAACGTTTTATACGAAAACGAAATGTAATTGTATACCATGTTTTCCTGCTGAGCATTATGTTATTTCGTATTCATATTACATAAGCGTGTTATTTTTGATCCGACAAAACATCACATGTAAACGTCCATCTGAACAAACTCAAGTTTCACGTGACATTTTTTCTCGTTACGTCATATATGTTCACCAAAAATATAATGCGCATTTGTGATCATAAAGCGTAAGTCACTGCTCTAAAGGTCCATGGGAAATATTCAGTAGTTTGCATATGATTATTCAAGTCTGACGAACTGATGCCAAATGTCGTATGCTAGTTTAGTGTTCGAATAAATTTAAATTTTCGTGCAAGCCTTTTTTCACTTAATTTAAAAATAATCACGTGATCCGTCAAGGACAGGTAAAATACAGTAAGAAAAATTGCTTTCAACGGGGTTTTTTAATTTTTTATGTGTATCAATAAAATAAATTTTAATTGAAATTTATTTTTCTAAATATTTAAAAATAATTTCAGTGTTTACGTAATGTTTTCGATAATTTAAAAAATAATTGCGTATGTGTTAAATCAATTGAAATGTATAGAGAATTTTATAATAACTGAAAATGTAATGAGAAAGTATATAAGTTGTGATAATAATAAAAGCACTAGGTACTATGTAATAAAGTTCGATTAATTGATAGCAAATATATTTTTCAAAGCATTTTTAAACTATTTAAAATGAGTATAAAAAAATTCAACGAATTAACTTAATTGAATATTTCTCAAAATAATAAATGCGCATATAATTCTACAGTTCGCAAAAAAAGTTTAACAAATAAATAAATTAATTAATTAATAATAATAATAGATATGTCACTTTAAAAGCAGTATGGTGCATTAAAACTAGACTTAATACTGAAAAACAATTTTTAAATTTTTAAGAAAATGATTTTAATACTTGCGATTCTAAATAAGAATAAACTATCGATATCTAAAATATTAAGATAATATTAAAGAGAAATTGCAAATTTACGTTAATATTTTCTTAATGTTTTGGGTTAAATTTATTTCAATATTTATAAAAAAAATTTGAATAACTTCTTTTTTTTTGAAGTTGAAATACTTTAAAATTTTTTATAAGTACTTAAATTGATAATTAAAAGTTGGTTTACATCAGTTGACGTTTTTCGGGGAAAAGTTACATTCTATCATAAAACTGTTAACATATGTATACTATCTTTTGAAGACGTTTTAGATATATGTAAATTAATAAAATTAACCTATTCATGTGTCATTCATGTCTTAGTGAATACACAGTAAAAAATATTTAAAAAAAACGGCAAATTTTATTACGATATGCACATTTTTCGTTTCGATATCTCTCAGACAAAATAACGTTCCTTAAATATGACTTAATAATCATATTGAATATTTATATATATAAGTGACTTATAAATAATTATTTTAAACCAGTTTTTTCATAACCTTTATATATATTTTAATATAATAACAAAAATTATTAATATTTAAAAAGCTATAAAAAGCCTTAAATATAATTTAATAATCATATTGAATATTTAACAATTTAAGTAACAGATAAATAACTACTTAAAATCAGTTTTATTTATACTTTTATATATATTTTAATATACTAACAAAAATTATACTGATTAATATTTAAAAGACCTTCTAATTTTATTGATGCTATCTTCTATTCTTTAAGTAAATTAAATGACACAGTTAAGTTAAATAAAATTAAATCTCAGTTTAATTCATTTAATTGATCATTACCCAATATTCTAATTTAATAAATATTTGTGAAAATATAAAAAAAATTGCGCTTATCTACAAACATGACTCATTTATCTATTAAATTTAATCACGTGCTTTAAAACAAACCCAGCACGTGCTGAAGAATCCTAGAGTAATGGCCACTAGGGCAACCAGGTGTTGTTTCGTTTCTTTCGGCAATCTTTTTATCTTTGGGCTACGTGACTTTATCATAACAATTCCCAGGTGGGATGAATTCCTGGAAAAAAAAGAGTCATATTTAGAAATTTAGCTAATAAAGAGAAATTCACTTGCGTAATATTCTCTGCGTATTGAGGCAAAAATATTGTGTCCTCCTGGAAGTTGTAGAATCAGTGGTGCATTATCTGCTATGCTATGGAAACTTTATTTCATCGTAACAGTAGAATTTTTTGTGAGAAAATTTTTTTATTCTTATAAATTTCTTGTAGAGATTAAGTCTCTATTAAATCATTTCATTTAAAATTAATAATTTCTTTTAAATCTTTAAAAGTCCATTTGAAGTCAAAAGGCGTGTAGCATAAATTTTCATTCCATTGATACCATAAAGAAACATATAACTTCGTAATTTTGTTTTATTTCTATAAAAGAATTTATAGAATAAAATCTTTTTTAAGAGATTGCGATCACCCAAAAAGAACTAAAAGAACGACATATGTCAGTCAATAATGATTCAAAGACCTGAATCAATCACTAAAGATTTAAATAAGAATCTGTGTTAGAATAATAATTATAAAAAATATTGCTCCCTTGCAGTTGTAGAATCAATGGCGTACTATCTGCTATGGGAACTTTATTTCGTCGTAACAGTAAAATTTTTTTTGAGAAAATTTTTAGTTTTATACGTGTTTTGTAAAAAATAAATCTCTATTTATGTTAATCATTCTTTTCCAATTCTTTAAAAATCCATTTGAAGACAAAAGAGTTTGTAAGCATAAATTTTTATTTCATTGATTCCATAAAGAAACATATAACTTCGTAATTTTGATTTGTTTCTTTAAAAGAGTCAATTTTTAAAATAAATTCTTTTTAAAGAAATTGTGATCAACCAATAAGAATTAAAAGAATGACATATGGCATTCAGCAATGATTCAAGGACCTTAATCAGACAATAAATATTTAAAAAGGATCTTATATTTTATTTAAAAAAATATTTTAAAAATATTTATTATAGAAATATTTTAAAAGGAAGACTAATAATTATAAAAAATATTGCTGCCTTGCAGTTGTAGAATCAGTGGCTTATTATCTGCTGTGCTATGGAAAATTTATTTCGTCGTGACATTAGAATTTTTTGTGAGAAAATTTTTATTCTTATAAATGTTTTGTAACAATTAAATCTCTATTTAGGTTGATAATTTTTTCTAATACTTTAAAAATCCATTTGTAGACAAAAGGCGTGTAAACATTTATTTTCATTCAAATGGTTCCATAAACAAAGATATAACTTCGCAATTTTAATTTATTTCTATGAAAGGGTAAATTTATAGAATAAAATCTTTTGTAGCGAGATTACGAATTTTATTCTATATCAACCAATAAGAACTAAAAAGAATGACATATTTCAGTCAATAATGATTCAAAGACCTAAATCAATCAATAAAGATTTAAAAAAGTATCTCTATTAGAATAATTATTTTAAAAGCATCTTTTAGTAATGACTATTTTGTGTAATTTTGATTTGTTTCTATAAAAGGGGTGAATTTACAGAATAAAAATCTTTTTTTTTAAGATATTGTGATTTTTATTCCAAATCAACTATTAAGAACTAATAGAATATCATATATCAAATAATAATGATTCAAAGACCTGAACCAATCAATAAAGATTTAAAAAAGAATCTGTATTAGAGTAATAATTTTAAAAACATCTTTCAGTAATGACTGTTATGTTAATATAAACAAAAATAAATAATGAAACCCCCTAAAATATTTTAGATATATTTCTGCTTTCACGTAAATTTATTAGTAACAATCAGGGATTTTATTAATTCAATTTCTATTTAATGATTGAGTTTCTGAAACATTCAGCTTACCTTGAATTTTTAATTGACCACCTAAATGATGTTCATGAACTCATAAATTCATTCATAAAGATAAAAAAAATTTGAAAAAATCACGAAAAATTTTATTATTTAAATATCGTTAGTTAGCTGAGGTTATCAAACAGTTGTGAAAATAACAACTACAAAAAAATTCGGAGAAAAAATTATGCAGTTACTGACTTGAACGGCCGCTGCCTTTTCTTTATTTATTAAATGAAAATGATACTTAGTTGTTTAACTCAAAGTAACTGAAATAATTCGCTTCTTTTGGTGTTGTAAAAAAAAAAAAAAAATTTTTTTTTTGGTGTTGTACCGAAGATAAATATTTATATTATTTTTTTCCTAATAATTTCGTTATAAATTTTTAAACTAGTACAGTAATCAAAATAATGGATTTACTTAGTAAAATATAGGACAGGATATAAATTATTATCAAAATAACTTTAACGTTCTTTGGAGAATCTTACTTTATTAAGATGATTCTATTTTCTTTATTTATGCTTTTAAAACAATCTTTAAAAAATAAATTATTGTAAACAAATGTAACGTTTGTAGTCTTAATCATACTTGTATTTTATTTGGTAAAAATTAAATTAAAAAATAAATAATATTAGTTAAAAATCTTAAAATTTAGTGTACAATATAATAGTATTTCGTTTTAATTTGACTGTTTTAACAATATTTCCAAGTTTTTTTCTTGGTAAGAGCGATATACCATCTAAAGAGAAAAATAAAACCGAAACATTATTTTTAATTTTATATATTCTCCTTTCTTCGATATCTGAGATAAGTTTTTAAAGTCACGTAATGTTATTTTTAAATCTCTTATCACAATTAAAGTTGGCTATCAAAAAAGAGAAAATAAAAAAATTGAATTTCGAAAAGAAAGGTTCTATTCTCACCAAAAGCTTTTCCTATCATGACAATTAATCAAGAAACATCGTATGATTCACATGGGATATTTACTGAACACCAACCATTAATTTAAAAAACCATTTTATCTAAATAATGTTTTCTCTGGCTGTTAGCACCTTGAGAATAACCAAAGCCCTAACATAAATCAAAGGAATTTTACTCTTGATTCTTAGTAGAAACTTTTTTGAGTGAAGGCCGTGAAATAAAACAAGGTATTTCTATGGACTTGAAGATTAATTTTATTCATTGTATAAAAAAAAAAGAATGATCGTTTCTTTTTAGTATTGTTTTTTTTTTATGTATTTTTATAACCACTTTAGAAAATTAATGTCTTTTTAACGTTATTTTTGGATTTCACTTCAATAAATTAAGTCGAATATATCTGTACTGTATCACTCTTCTTTTTCAAAGATATTGAATTTATTCTTCATTTATGTATCTGCGTTTTGTTAGTTATGTGTAACCCAGTTCTGCCTACTTTTCATTGGATTTTTTTATTCAGTTCTACAATACTGTGGCTATTAATTTTCATTACAAAATACGTTAAAGTTTATTAAATTTATTTTGGGTTGCCCATCATAATAATATATTTTTTCAGTGGATTCCATCACATGTAGATGCTTACGGCAACCAGATTGCAAATTTTTTTAATCAAGGAGGGCAGCCTTAAGAGTTCTATTGTTGGTGACTGTCTCTCTTTCTCAGAAATTGCCTCTAGGGTCAAATTAGTTATGAACTCCTCTTGGAGAATGGCCCCCGTACATGAGTGGGGGTAACCTTCCTAGCGTTGCTTTAGTTGGGACAGGTAGTAGATCCATACTGATTGCTTTTTGGTCATCTTCGTGTTTAACGTCATGTGCCAGGCCGTAAGGTTTATCCCCTTTTCCCGAAATGTAGCTTGACTCAAGCCACTCCTGCCCATATCTTGACTTGCATTGGTTGCCAGAAGAGCCAGGAGTCCTGGAGCGACTTTTCATTGCTTTTCAGTGAGTTCCGTCACATGTAGGTGCTTACGGCAATGAGATTGCAGATTAGCTGGCTAAGGAAGGCACCTTAAAAGTTCTGTTGGGACTGTCTCTCTCTTTCTCGGAAATTGCCTCTAGGGTCAAATTATTTATCAACTCCTCTTGGAGAAAGTCCCCGTGCATAAGTGGTATGATTGTAACCATCCTGGTGCTGCTTTAAATGGGGCTGTTAGTAGATCCAAACAGACGGCTCTTCCTAGGCTCCACAGTGGTCATCTTCGTGCTCAACGTTATGTGTCAGGCCTTAAGGTTTATCCCTTTTGCCCGAAATATAGTTTGACTCAAGCAAGTTCTGTGAGACTATCTTGATTTGCATTGTTTGCCAGAAGAGCCAGTTGTGCTCAAGTCCTGGAGCGGTTTTTCATTGTTTGAGACCACACGAATTCATGGACTGATCTAGATGTTGCTGTCGGCCAAGTGAGATAAGAAACGACGTTATAGAATATTTTTGAAACAGGCATTAAACAGATAAATGAACTTAATTTTTTCTTTAGTTTTCTTACAATAAAATAACAATTAATTTCGTTAAAATTATAAAAAAATATAATTAAATAGCTCTCTCTCTTCTTTCTCTAGATATTTTTAAGTATCTAAAACATTTTTATTTGTATATAATCTAAAAAGTTTTCAAACTATTTGTTGTTGCTTCCTAATATTTTATGATGGCTGTCAAAAACTAAAAGTCTGTAAGCTGCATCAAAATGTGTGAATTTAATTTTTCTGTTATATTTAAATCGATTACTTAACTTCTATTCTCTTTTTGTTCTTTACTACTGACAAGTTGTCGACTACATATCAATATATTTAAAAATTTATTCAATACATAATTTGGTATACTTTTAATTTTGAAATGTAAGTATTTACCATCAAGATTGTGAGATAACATAAGATATTAAATATGTTTCAAAATTTTATAACATGTGGAAACTTATTAATTTTTAATGCTTATCATTATTTAGTTTAATAATTAAATAAAATGCATTGAATTCCTTTTAAGCACTGTAAAATATTTTGAGGAATTATGCTATATTTTTGTATTTCTTTTTCAGATCTACCCATTGGCATAAAAATGCCAGATTCACCAGAAAGTCTGATCAAAAATCAAATCACGTCGAACTCCAGTAATAGTATACCAGGTATGTAAATTTTAAAGATTTATAGCATGCATTTCTCTGTTCCATTTTTATATTAACCTTTTAATGTATTCTATAATTAATTATTTCATCATAAATTTTAAATAACGTATATAATATTCATCTGATTTTACTAAAAGTCTCAGTTGGATATAGTTCAAATTTTCAACTACGATTTTTTTAAATTTTATTTTCTATGAATGGCCAACTTTTATGCTCCAGTTATGATTTTCTGTCTAATCACTTTGCTTGTCTTTACCAACTTCGCACTTTTTAGATATCTCCCAAAGCAACTCAGCCTGATTAAACGAAACTTTACGTATATTTATAGCAAGTAATTGAATTAATAATAATTATAAGTGCAAGTAATTGAGCACAAATGTATTCGAAAATAAAAGTTTACTGGTTGTAATTAGCTAACATTTGAAAGCTCGTGATACACGTTCATGATTTGCAATGTCTCTAATTTTATTTTATAGGATAACTTATTTTAGAATTAAATTCTAATCATTTAAGTAAACTTGAGATTTATCTCTTAATACTAATATGATATTTTAAAACGTACACATTTTGTTTTTAGTTATAAACGGCAATTTGTGTTAAATAAGGTTATAAACCAACGAATTTTTGTAAATAGCAGTAAGAAGACGTTTTGGAATGCTGTATAATTTCTAATTTATAAAAATTAGAAGTTACAAAGCATTTAATTTGTCCAGTTAGTAAAACAAAATAAAACTCATTAAATTAGAATTCAAAGAGAATAAAATATTATGGAAGTCATTTTAAATAAGTGTTTGTCTTTCATAAGTAACGTCAATTATTCCATTACTTGAAAATTATGAAGATCAAACATATATTTATTTGTATTCATTTTTTAAATACATTATAAATTAAAATAAAAGTTTTAATAAAAAAGTATTAAATGACTGTATTACAATTCAAAATGATTGACCTCTTTCAGGAGTGAATGGGAATCACTCGCCCAATCCTCCAGGCGGCACCCCCTCTCCCCCCATCAGCTCATCCAACTCCGTTCCTCATCACCTGGACCTCCCCAGCAGCAACGGGGCGTCGAGGAGCAAGCACGTCATCAAAGTCAAACGATTCCTGGCCACCCTGCAGCAGTTCGCCTCGGACATGTCCGCGGAAGTGGGCGAGAGGGTCCACAGTCTCATCATAGGATTAGTTGTAAGCATGCATTTTAAGCTATTCCATGTGTAAGAATGTACATACCATTAAAAATAGGAAAACTCACGTTGAAATGCATGTAGCTGCTTTTGAAGGAATTACTAATCTTTCTTGTAATAACTTGTATGGACTTTTTTATTAAAAAAATCGGTCCAATTTTTATGAATAAGCTCTGTATACTACTGTGCCCAAAAAGTAAGACCAATTATTTATTTTTTTCAAAAACTCTTTATTTATTCTTCCAAATTTATTTCATCGCCTTCGAAGTAATCCCCTGCCAACGTTTTTCTCAAATCCTCAATGCGTACTAAAAAGGCATTGGCAGGGATGACCATCAAAGCGCGCGGCGATTCACGTTGAATCTCTTCAATCGACTCGAAACGGTGTGCCCGGAGTGGTCTTTTCAGTTTAGGAATTAGCCAGAAGTCGCCCTGCTACATCAGGTGAATACGGTGGTGGTGGAACGATAGGGGTTTCAATTTTTGGCGAAAAAGTCACTAAGAATCAATGCAGTGTGAGCTGGAGCATTCAGTGTTTTCGGTACCAATCAAGATTTGACGCGCTTGAAGCCCAAAATATCTTTTAAAATGGAATTTTGAAATTCCAACATCATCAGCATGGTCTCTAATTGTAAATCGATGGTTTTCAAGCACCAAATCTTTAATTCTTTTGGACGTGAGCTTCGTCAGTTGAGGTTGGTGATCGACCAGAGGGCTCTTCGTCTTCAACGCGTTTTCTACCTTCTTTGAACTGTTTATACCACTTCTAAACATTTCTTTCCAATATATGAATGCTCACCGAATGCCTTCTGCAACATTCTATACTCTTCCGCAAGCAAAATTTAATGCAACGTCTTTGCTCAATTCATTCAGACATTTCAAAAATCGCCGGAATCAGTTTTAGAGTCTCACAAAGTCAAGCGTCACTCAAACACTAAGGAATATTTTGACGTCAAATTTCCCACAGATAAGGACAGAGCCAGCAACTTAAAAAAGAAAAAAATTGAAATTCCTTAATCCTCGGGAATTTTAAATTGAAAATTGGTCTTACTTTTGGACACAGTAGTATACCTCGAAAATAACCGATTTGTTTGTATTTGAGGTTTGCTTTCTATATGGTGAAGTACATTTGTGAGAAGTATTGATCAGAGTTGATATATAATGCAAAAATCACCTTTTTATCAAGCAATTAGGTTTGTAACATTTTAAGAATTATATTGATATCAATTATAAACATTGATATTAAAATATTC